>CM035169.1:46069682-46359052 GCA_020205615.1 Panax quinquefolius | reverse complement strand
CTCTTTAAAGATACTTGCTTTTGATGTGATTTTAGTGGATTGATTGGTTAACTACTCATCATGCCAAAATTGATTGTTTTCGTAAGGTTATTTGTTTTCATATTCCTAATCAACTGTTTCTCGCGAATTCAAGCAACTAAACCATTAAAATCAATCACCGCCATATCAAGTCATAAGGCTATTCGTTTATTGAAAAATGGATGTCAAGCTTTCTTAGCCCATGTTATGGATTTGAATAAAGACACATGATTTGAATAATATTCCTGTTGTTATCGACTTTCCGACGTATTTCTCAAGAACTTCCTGGTCTACCCCGCAACGTGAAGTTGAATTCTTTATTGACCTTGAACACCGGTACAAAGCCCATTTCTAAAACCCCATATCGAATGGCTCCTATTGAACTTCAGAGTTAAAGGTCCAACTACAGGAGTTATTGGACATCGGTTTCATTCGGATCCTAAGACATCTCCTTGGGGTGCTCTGCTTTTATTTTGTAAAGAAGAAAGAGCGGAGTGCGACTTTGATGTATCGATTCACACGGAATTAAACAATGTCACTATCAAGAATAGGTATCCGCTACCTCGTATTGATGACTGTTTGACCGATTTGCAAGGAGCATAATTCTTTTTAAAGATCGATCTTCATTACGGATATCATCACCAAGGTTAGAATCGAGGATATTCCAAAGACCGCTTCCAACTTTCAGACGGGCATTATGAATTCCTAGTCATGTCTTTTGGATTAACTAATGCTCCCGCCGCTTTCGTGGATATGATGAACCGAGTATTGAGGAATATTTGGATCGGTTCGTTGTTGTCTTTATTGATGACATCCTCATCTATTCCAAAAGTCGTGAAGATCATGAGCCCCATCTGAAGTCGGTAATCGCAAGGCTTCGTGATAACAAGCTATATGCCAAGTCAAGAAATGCGAGTTCGCTTGAGAAGTAGCATTCCTTGGTGGTCAGCCGATAAGCCTTTTTGTTAGTAGTGTCTTTCAACGCCTCGAGCAAACATCGCTGCCGCATGTCGAGTTCCTTTTGGGTGAAGAAATATTTGAGGCTTTTATGGTCCGAATATATCTCCACTTTCTCCCCATATAGATAGTGCCTCCGGATCTTTAGCGCTGAAAACGATCCGGGCGCTTAACTCTAGATCATGAGTAGGATAATTCCTCTCATATTCTTTAAGTTGTTCTTGAGGCATAAGGCTATGACTTTCCCACGCTGCATGAGAACACATCCTAACCCCTTTGCTCAAGCATCGCCAGAGATAACAAATCCATCCAAACCGGATGGTATTGTCAAAACAAAAATAAATGAGTCTCTCTTGAGATCTTGAAACTCTTCTCGCGTTTCCTCGCCCATAACGAATTTTGTATCTTACGAGTCACCGAGTTAATCTGAGTAGAATGATTCTAGAAAATCCTTCCACAAATCTCCGATAATAACCATTAAGTTCTCAAAAAGCTATGTCTTTGGCCATCGCCTTTGGTTGCTCCTAACTTTGTATTTTCAATCTTCACGTCAATGGACACTCCATGTTTTGACACCATGTGCCCACTTTATTAGCGACCACTATTAGCTTAATCGAGATATCATGATCACGCGATAATGTAATCAAATGACAAATACGATTATTTGAGTTGAAGTCGAGATGGTCCAGTAATAAAGTCGACGTGGTCCACGCGGTCGATTGATTATTAGCCGATCGCCAAGTGTGATCACGATAATATGTCATTACTAATAACGTTCAAATGATCAGATGCGGTCATTGATATGAAAAAATTATGACCATATTTTTTTTATTTTTAAGAATTCCCAAAACTCCGACTGCTTTTCACCGCTTTATCCCAAACACATACACCAAACTAGTATATAAACCTTTAAAACCAATATGATTTGAATAAATATAATAACATTTCAAAACTTGTTTAAGTAACATATATACAAACATCCAAATAATGAATATACAAGTACAAGGTTATGTCAAGCGTCATCCCTCCTCGATCACCTGTAATTAACAAAATAATAAAACAAGTTACAAATATAATAAATATGTTGACATTGGTATATATTACGACAATACATACAACAAATTGATTTTATACCTCGCCGCCATCCCCATGTCGTTCTGCTTTGCTGCCGCCATCGCTTCAAATTTAACTCCTCAGATCAAGAGCCCCTGTGTGCCCGCACCAGATCTTCGTAAGATTTCGATCTTGACATATAGCTTCTCACACAAATTAGGAGTTTGAATAATGGATGACTCGATGACTATGGAAGAATGGGTAAGCAGAAATACTCTGAGCCATCGAAGGATGGGCGCCGTCGTTGTCTTTGACCTTTAATGTAGTTCTTCTTCAAATGACGCCTCTCCCACAACTCTCGATCAATAAAGCGGACGTGGAATGCCTTCAGATAGCGCCATTCAATAAACGCTTATAAGTATCCCGTCATCATGTTAACACTTAAATAGTTAAAAATAATATGTTGTAAGTATTAATAAACAAGATCGGGTTGTTAAAACTTATTACCGCTTATCTGGATAGCCTCAGTGCACCATCATCACGGGTGGTACGCATACATCCACCAATGGATAAGGTGACCTTGAGATCTGAGACTCCTATACAAAAACAGAATATTACTAAGTAAAAATGGGATATTTTCACAATTCATGATTGTAAACATATTAAAACTTGTAAATACGCATTGCAAGGCGTTGATATCTTGAATCGTGAAATATCGCCGCCCTTGTATGTTCCTTTTAGCCTTTTCGCCATCGGATACACCCGAGGCTCTGTTGGTGTGGCGGTCTTCGCCTTTTTCACCAAACTCTCATCCATTGGCACACATCTCAACCTATATGGACTAGGTGCACCACTAGGGGCTATGCTCATGCATATAATCCTCTCCCCCGCCCGGATGGTCGATCTCGGCATTGTGAATGGCTTTTTTGTCGCTTCTTTATTCAAGTTGTCCTCAAGTGCGGACCGCACTTTTGCCGTAATAATGTCCTGAATCACTGCTCATCAAGCGCCCTCCCATCTATACCGCTTTCTACAAATAAAAAACAATAATAACATTACTAAATAATTATCCTTTGAATATTATATTAATATTATATTAATATTATTTGTCATAATTAAAAAAACATACCAAATTTACCAAACAAAGATCCTTCAGGGCGATAGGTGTTGCTCACGTAATCACGGTGTGTAGGCCAATTACTAAACACAAATGTGTGATATGCACTTGACGATCTTATTATCCGAAAAATCACTATAATATACAACATCAATTAAAGCATATATTAAAGCAATTTACATCTAAGTTATAATATTTGTGAACATTTTTCAAACTTATACTTATAATACTTAAAAAAAATTTGCCATAGTCTCCCTATAATATAGACTAGCCACACGTACGACGGCATGCATATATGGACATTTCTAGGCACCCAAGACACAAACCAAGAGAAATATATAAATTTTCAATACAATAAGACCAAACCAAAACATTACCAATATAATATCAATCAAAACATTACCAATATACAATAAATAGAATCTTAAATGCTTTTATATAAATGATATATACAGGACGACGATACGTATTCGGAGGAGGCGAATTTGAATAAGAATCCGATCATCGGGATTAGTAGGGCCTTGGGCACATTATTAGAGCCTACCCAAGCCGCGCTTTTTTGCTACCGCTTGGAAGCCATCTGTATATTACAAATTTCAAGATGTTATTAGGAGTCATATTTGATTACACGTATATATGATAATAAACATAGACAATTGATATAAACATGTATATATATGAATATAAAATGACAATAAACAAAAGTTGCATTTAAATAGTTTAGTACATAAACATGGCAATTGATATAAACATGTATATATATGAGTATAAAATGACAATAAACAAAAGTTGCATTTAAATAGTTTAAGACATAAACACGACAATGATATAAAAAACATGTATCGCTAAACATACATTTCATGAGTTCAAGTGTCAATGTCCGATCTGTAATCATCTTCAGATACGTGTTTTGCAGATTCATAACCATCATCCGCTTCAGATTACGTATCGATTCGACCAATAACTCTTCCTCCTCAAGATCAATGTCATCGACACAAGTATCGACTCAGATCTAATTCATGTGGTTCATCTCCACCATCTAATGGATTACTTCATTGTCGTCCTCCACATTTATTATAGTCTCGACTATGAAGCATCTCGCTCTTGGTAAATCTCCCCATCAACTAATTCTACACGACTACTACGGAGTATAAATTACAATTTGCCAATCAGAAGGCGGTCAATCCCTTTTCCTAACAGGACTAGGAGTGTAGTATACTTGCATTTGTTTGAGTTGGTAAAACAAACGGTTCGTTGGAGTACGCAGACCTATGGAGGTCAATATCGACGATTCCATAATCCGCATCAACACGTATCCCTTTTTCGAATCAAACCAACGGTTTGAACAAGTGAATATGACCCCGTCAGACGTGCCTCTTGCACGACAACTCTCACGATTTCCTCCAACTCCCCATAAAAGGCACGACCAAGCTCATTGTAACAATCTCCTGGACACACACTCCGAGTTCGTTGTTCTTTTATGGCTGCCCATATGCCTTTGTGTGAAATTCACAACCATTTATTTTGTAACCATCATACCGACTTGATCCTTATCTCGTCCCATAGCTAGGAATTGTACATTAAGCCTAATCGTTGATCCTCACCAAAGCTTCACAAAACTCCATCTTATTAAATGAAGTTATAGTTAACATATGGAGTATATATATATATATATATATACACTACGTCTTTTAAATTGAACTTACTTTGTCCTTTAGCCAAAGTGCAAAAGTTTTTATCCCGATTGATTTGAATATCTTTATCGGTTATATCGCCAGATGCTTCACTTTTAACTCGTCATCGTACAATCTATACCATGTTATAAACATTAACATATTAGAATAAATTTTCAACTTAAAAGATAAAATATCAAGTTTTATGTATGTACTCACAAATTCGTCAATCTCCTCGCAATTGAGAAGAATGTAAGTATGTGCGACATTTAATTCTTGCTCAGAGAGGAATACGCGCTCCCTTTTCCATAAGCGTTACCTAGATAGACCAAATACGGAGAGCCACCATTTAGTTCAACATTTCCCCATCATCATGTCTCGATACTCGATTGGCCTTTGTCAAGACTTCGTCCAGGAAAATGATGCGAGACAAACGTAGATATCTCATCAAAACCGTATGCCTCGCATATCGACCCCCTCGACATAAGCTCTATTCTTCACCTTCCTCTTAAGGTTTCCCATCACCCTCTCGAATGGGTACATCCATCTATATTGAACTGGACCCCCACCACGAGCTTCATAGGGAAGATGGATTTGCAAATGCTCCATGGAGTCAAAAAACCGGTGGGAATATTTTTCCGGTTTACACGTGATCTCTATGATGTTTCTTCTCAAGTAAAAACATGTCCTTCTCATTCAATGATTTTGAACACAAGTCTTTGAAGAAACGACTAAGATCCGTCAAAGCATCCCATATTGGTTTATCAAGCGAGATCCCTAAAATGCTATAGTAATGAAGTCTCTCCATGAACACATACGATAGTCATGACTCTTCATCCTTGCAATTTCCCACCGTAATACACCTTGCAATGTTTGACGATATCCATCCGGTAGTTTTGGAGACTTAACCCATGTGCACACATCTTCAACTTGCTTTTTGGACAATGTGTACCTTGCATGCGGTTTGACAATCTTACCATTAGGAGATTCATAAAGTTCTAATCCGTGACGCTTACAAATATCTTTCATGTCCAAACGCGCCTTTTATCGTTATCTTTTGTCTTCCCCAGAATATTCATCACAAATGTTAAACACATTGTCAAACACATTCTTCTCAATATGCATCACATCTAGATTATGCGACGAATCAAATTTGTAGACCAATAAGGCAATTCCCAAAAGATGCTTCTCCGAACCCGATTATGAGATTCACCAAACCCATTGATTATGTTTGTCGTGATCAACCTTACCAAATGGGATAATCGGAAATCTCATCACACGATCTCAGATCTCCGTTTTCTATAATCGCGGGCAGGTATATCATTATCTACTTTCCTTTCTCAAGTGTTCTATTTCTTCAAACGGTGATCTAAGGTAGAACCGACGATGACAAATAAAACCAACAAGGCTTTCAACCTTTTGATAGATTAAACGACTTTGTATGCTCCATACAATACGGACAAGCCAACTTTCCTGTGTGTACTCCATCCGCCTAACATACCATAAGTCGGGAAGTCACTTATAGTCCACATAACCACGCCTAAGGTTGAAATTTGTTTTCGTTGCAACATCCCAAGTCTGTACTCCATCCTCCCACAATACCTTTAACTCTCGTCTATAAGAGGTCTCAAGTAAACATCTAAGTTCTTTCCCAGGACTCTTAGGACTGTGAATCACGAGTGAAAGAAATAAGTATGGTCATTTCCATACACATACAAGGAGGCAAGTCAGACGGAGTAACAATCACAAAGCCAACAGATGCATACTGGAGCAATTTGAGTGGCCAAACGAATTGAAACCATCGGTGGACAATCCAAGCCTCACATTTCTAGGTTCCAATGCAAATTCGGGATGTGCTAAGTTGAAATCTTTCCAAGCTCGCCCATCTCATGGATGATTTAGTTCTCCATCTTTAGTTTGAGATTTTGCATGCCAACTCATATGTTCAAATTGATCTTGAAGACATATACAATCTTTTTAGTCGATGTGTTATTGGAAAATACCTTAGAATCTTAAATGGTATACTTCATTTTTTGTAGTCACACCTCTTTATTAGGCCTAAACCGATCATGACCGTAAAAAGCGCACCTCATCATCTATTCATTTTCCTTATAAAACAACATGCAATCGTTGGGACACGCATCGATCTTTTCGGGTATCCAAGACCCAACTTCTTCACCATTTTCTTACAAAAGTAATAGTTACTGTGTAATTTCTCACCGTCAGGCAACATACTCTTAATTGCCTTCAAGAGCGACTCAAAACACTCATGGCTCATGTTGTGATCAGCCTTGATGTTAAGTAATGTCGCCACTGCAGACAATGTAGTGTGTTTGGTGCAACCATGCCACAATGGCTTGCTACCCTCGCTCAACAACTTAAAGAAGTCTTTGGCATCGAATTCATAGGTTGCTTTCTCTCGCTTTGCTCCCAATCAAAATCGGCCCCGCAATATCATGGACCATTTCATTCATAATACGATGAGTACTACCGCCTCAATTGTGTACTTGTTTGATGCCACCATCTCTTCTCTGCCTTACATGTGCCCACCAAAGATTCTTCGTAATTTCTCATGAACCTAGAAACAAGTAAATGATAGTTGACCATGTCTCCGTCCATATAATTTACATTCTTACACTTTAAACATGGACATCGATTCAAGCGACTTACCATTCATACATTATGGGTGACTATACGATACTCCAAAAACACTTGGCAACCAAACTTTAAATTCAATCAGAAGATTTATCTGGGCACTTGACTTTCGTCGTGCCATCCAACTACTGATTCTAATAGAGGTCCATGATTCCACAGTGGTATCTACTATGCATAACATTATAAATGTTAACATACGACTTGAGCATACTTATAACTATATATGACTTTGAGCATACTTGTAAAGATGCATATGATTAACATTTAAGCATACTTCTAAGCATATGACTTAAGCATACTTGTAACCATATGACTTGAGCATACTTGAAAGCATATGATTAACATTTAAGCATACTTGTAAGCATATGACTTGAGAGCATATGACTTGAGAGCATATGACTTAACGAATGAATGCAAATTAAAGCAAAGATGAGAAACTTTAAATGTTATTAAATTTAGTATGAAAAACTAAGTAAATGCTACTTAGTTTAATAGTTATATTATATCATGTTATTTTATTTTAATTTGTTTTAAATTTGTTTTTATTGTTTATCGTAAGTGAAACACGTAAGGTATTTCATTCATGCTAGCTTTATATCGAGTTTGCTAACTCATTTATCCAACTTTTGAGTATCTTAGAGATTCATTCATATCAACTAGTGTGCTAAAGCTACTAAAGCAGCCTCTTTATTGACTAAGTGTGTCTAGTTACCTTCTCAATTGCACTAACGGTTCCTTAGCATTATCTATTTTGGCTTAATGACCCCCTAATAGCTTAGCATGCTAACAACCAAGCTTGGCTTGGCCTCGTGAGGCTTGGCTAAGTGGCGTGAAGTCTCGTGTGGCCTCGCTGACCAAGCCCAAGCCCAACCATCGCCTCTAACATCCCTTAATAGGCTCTAGTGGATCACCAATAGGCTCGTTAATAGTATAAATGTTCGCAACTACACCCGACCAATAAAAAAAATTTCGCTAAAGTCTCCCTATAATATGATTAGCCACATGCACCTACTTGACATGTATATACATCATTTCTAGGCACCCAAGACACAAACCAAGAGTCCACATAGACGATCTTGCATAAGTATAAGTAATGTGAAGAAAAGCCTAACTATTACCCATAGACGATCTTGAATAAGTATAGTTCTATATAGGCATAGATTTGACTATAATTTCATAAATACCTTGATCCACATGTAGGCAAAAGAAACCTTTAGGCATTCAAACAATCGTAAAATTATGCATGATAATAAAAGGTACTTTAGGCATGATTAAGTACTAAATTATACTAATGATCCCCAAGCCTTCCATTATAAATATTATTACATCAAATAATTGTTACAAATATCAATACCTATATATGATGGCTATACAAATTGACTGAAAATAAAAGAAGAAATAGAGCAAACAAACTTACTGACGTAGAGTCTCAGTGATAAACTGTTGTGTTGAGGATACACTTTTTTGAAAGCCCCCTTCCCTAGAACCTCTTTATACTGCAAATTACATCACATAAATCAGATTGACGTTATAATGCAGTTGACTCAACTAAATCGCAATGAACACATAATGATAATATCAGAAATGATAACAATTGAAAAGTTTCATTGAACAATACCCTGAGATTCCTAATCGCTAAAATATTCCCAATGCTTCCTTCCAATATCTATTTGAACAATACCCTGAAATCAAACTATTCCAATCTAGCATACATATCAATCAAAACATTACCAATAAGCTAATTTCTATATATAGGAACAAATAACACAATCAACAGAACCAATTCCATAACATCCTATTCAATTTCCAACTGATTAATTAGAGCAACCCCAATTCATATCTAAGTCAAACAAACCAAAAGTTCAAGCACCAATAATAACAAAAATGAAAAAAAAAATTAGGCTATGTTTCATAATAACAGTTTATTTTATAAATTTTAAAATAAACTTTAATTAGTTCATTGTCATTAGTTGCCTTTTTAATCTTAATTAAGGCATATTCATTTTTGATTTAGGGTTTGTCTAAACCACATTCAATTAACAAATTAACAAGGTTTCTAGTAGATTTTAAGTGGGTTACCTTTGTAGAGGCGGTGGCAGGTGGTAGGAGGCGGCGGCGGTGGCACGGCACGAACTTCTTCTCCTTCTTCTCTTCTCCCCCTTTTCTCCCTCTTCTCCTTTTCTCCTTTTCTCTCTGCGTTCAGGTCGAAAGCGTATCGAATCTTTGGTAATCGATAACATTTAGTTTGATCAAATATCATCATATGCCGACCGCATCTTGATCGCTAATTTTTAATGACATGGACTTATTGGTGACCATGCAAGTTATTGCCGATTTCAAGTGGTCGCACAAAAATTGGCGCCAACATTTCCACCAAAATTTTGGTGGCAAATTTATACTTAATTGATCGTCGATCAATGATCGTGATGCTGTCATTGAAAAACATTAGCGACTAGATTACATTTCGGTCGCAGATGACGGTGCCGCATGACTAATATCGGTGATCGATGGTGCGATCATTTGATACTATTGGTCGCTGATAGACATTTTTCTTATAGTGAGACTACGACCACACCATTCAACACCATCCTGGAAAAGCGAACGTGGTAGCTGACGCGTTGAGTAGAATATCATATGCATGGACGAGTGCGATGATGTCAAGTATACGCATAGAACCAACTTTAATAGATAAAGTTAAAGTTGCTCCAAGCCATGAACCGGGATGATGTATGAAGAAGAAAGTGCAAGAAGGTGCTATTCGAAGAATCGATAAAGAATGAATACTTTGAGTCCACTCCGGACTTTGTGTTCCTAACGATTTCGATTTGAAGTACAAGAATCATGATGGAGGCACATAATACACCGATTTGTAATCCATCTCGGAAGTACCAAAATGTATCGTGATCTTCGACATACATTTACGTGGAACAATATGAAGAGAGAGATTGTAAAGTTTATCTCGATGTGTTTAACTTGTCAACGTGTAAAGGTGGAGCATCAAGTGCCTAAGGGTCCATCAGAACCACTTGAGATTTAGAAATGGAAGTGGAACACATTACCATGGATTTCGTTACGGGTCTTCCACAGTTTCTCAAGGCATAAATGCTATTTGGGTTATTGTTGATAGATTAACCAAGTCTCGCTCATTTCTTGCCTATACGGGAGACTTATTCCCTTGAACATCTTGCTCGTATAAACGTAGATGAGATTGTGAGATTGCATGGCATGCCAATATCCATAGTTTCGGATCGTGACCCAAGATTCACTTCAAGATTTTGGGTTAGCTTGCAAAAAGCTATGGATGATTTACTGATTTAGTTCGGGTATACCATCCTCAAAATGGACTCGACAATCGAGAGGACTATTCAAACTCTTGAAGATCTATTAAGACTCGTGTCCTGACTTCAAAGGAGTTGGGATAAGTATTTAACATTGGTGGAATTCTCCTTCAACAACAGATTATCGTGCAAGTATAGGTGTGGCTCCATTTGAAGCATTGTATGGACGAAAGTGTCGCTTCCAATATCTTTGGGATGAGGTGGGAGAAGCAACGTTGTTGGGACCAGAGTTGGTACGAATGACTTCTGAGAGAAGATCCAAATGATTCGACAACGTATACAAAGCAAGACGGGATCGACAAAAGAGTTTTGCGAATCTTCATCGAAAGGACGTGGAATTTAGTATTGGGGATCATGTATTGTTGCGTGTGGCTCCATGGAAGGGAGTTACAAGATTTGGGAAGAGACGAAAGCTCAATTCACGATTTATTGGTCCATTTCAGATTCTTGAACGAGTAGGAAATGTGGCCTATAGACTCGCGTTACCTCCAAGTATGTCTCGTGTTCATAATGTTTTTTCATATATACAAGCTACGTAAATATGTGAAAGACCCAAATCACGTTATTGAGTTAGAATCGGACGAGATAGTCAAGACTTAACGTCTGAAGAGGTACTGCCAAGATCTTGGATAGGAAGAGCATGTCCCTACGCACGAAGGTCATACCACAAGTTAAAGTTTTGTGGAGAAACCATGCTATTGAGGAAATGACTGGGAGTTGGAAAGCAAATGAAAGCGAGGTATCCTCATCTTTTGAAACACAGTATCGTGACGTCAATTTCGAGGGACGAAATTTCATAAGGAGGGAGGTTGTAAGACCCCAAATTTTTAATAAATGAAATTTAATTTTCTATTTATCATTTTGAAATAGTAATTGATTAATGTGATTAGTTATGGGTAAAATGCACAAATATTTTAAAAAAAAAGTGGTTATAAAATATTCATTGTTTGTTGGGAATATTCGTTTGGTCGTGGAATATTCTTCATTGTCGGAGAATATTAAATTTGACGGCCTTGATCTTTATGGGCCCCATAACTAAAAGCGCGATTGGATGAAGAAAAGCGACAAGTATAAGTTATTTATAAATAACTTGGCGTGGTTATTCACAGATTAACAACTTTGTTGGAATACCCAAAGTGGTTAAAACACACGATGTCTGGCGTTGTTGCCGCGATAGCTTACCAGTATTGCACTAATTATTGATTCTTATGTAAGAAGGCACTACTCAATAAATTGTCACATTCTTTATTCAAAGATTTTATTTTATTGATTCAATAATTCTTTGGGTTGATATTTTATATTCTTTGTTGTTTCAATAATTGTCACTACACAAGTATTTTCCATTATCGAAGTAATAATTCATATTATCCGAATAATATTATTAGAAAACATTATTGGCAATGTCTAGAAAGTTCCGCATACAAGGAGAAGTTTGGTCACCTAATCGCTGCCAAGAAGGAGAAATTCTTATTGGAAAGCCCCTCTTTCCAGGAACGGCACGGTCGCCGATCTTGTGATTACGTAATATTATTTATTAATAATTAATTATTGATTTATATGATGAGAAAAATATTAATTTTATGTGGTTATAGATGGAGAAAATTTTAAAGTGACAATTGTTAAAAATTGATATTTTATCTTTTACGATAAAATAATATTTTATTATATTATATAATAATGATGATATTTTTACAATGAATGTGGGATATGAGTATATGAGGAGGAAGAGTATTTTTGTTGCAAAAGTTGTTTTAAAACATGTTAAACATATACAGTAGGCCCATTTCTTGATCGAAATTTGATTATAGCTTTGTAAATCGCCTGATTTATGGATTTTGGTCAATTTCGCATTTTGAATTTGGAAAAACTTTCTTCCGCAAAGTTGTAGAGAATTAAATTCCTATAAAAATTCGGGGCGAGATTGAATTTTCCGATAAAGGACTATTTATTATGAATTATTGAAGTTCCGAAATTCTGAATAATTAATTTTGGAAGTTTTAAATATTTATAATTAGAAAAACGTTTTTTTTTTTTTTTTTGGCTACACTAACATGTGCAAAGTGCTGAAGTTCGAAGTGCGGTGGCGAGGGAAATTTAATTAATAATATTAATATTTTATTAAATTTTCTACTTTTGTATTCTAAGCATTTTCCTATAAATAGGGTGCTTGGGTTAGAATTGAAAATCACACCGTAAACTAAAGATTTTCTCTCTCTCTCTCTATAATATCGAAGCGTATTTTGTGAGTATTCTAGTACTTTGAGTATTGCTATCACGGTGCAAGTTCTTTCAAAGATTTATATCCAAAAGATTCTAGTCAAAATCTTATTCTTTCACGAGGTAAGGGATGTTATTTTATTGAAAATGATATTATTTATTCAATATCATTATGCCAAAATATTGGTGTGGAATTTTTTATCAAATTTGAAATTTTTTCATTTGAGTTCTTATTCATGAGTTCTTATTAACGAGTTACTATTCATGAGAGTTACTATTCACGAGTTACTATTCACGAGTACTATTCACGAAGCATGATGATCTTTTTGTGAAATTTCTATCTTTTAGTGTTTGAGTTACTATTCACGCATATACGACACTATTCACGATATCTGAGACTATTCACAAATCGGGCACCATTCAATTAGAAAAATAAAATTTTCTTCTTTTGTCCAAAATATCTATTCGGATACTAGCTTTGATTGTATCCATGTTTTGATCATTCTTGAATTTTACTTTCAATATGATTATTTATGAGCCATTTTTGGACATGGAATATTTAAAATCTTGAATCCTTAATATTTATTCTTTTGTTTTTCCTTTGGATTCGTTTTCTTTTAAAATATTTTCATCATCCTCGGTCCTAAATGATGATATAATCGAATATCTTTGGCCCGTAGTGCAAAGATGAATGATTTTATGATGAATATCTTTGGCCCTGTAGTGCAAAGATGAGCAGGTGTTTAGATGAAACATGATTAATTGATGAATATCTTTGGCACTGTAGTAAAAAGATGAATATTTGATTTAGGATATATATTGATTGATATTCTACAGGATAAAAGATAGACGATGAACTTTTATATTCATATATAGAAGATAGTAGATTTCATTCTCTACTTAATTCTTCTAATGAATTATTATTTCATTGTAATATTGATTTAAAACTTGTTTATCTATTGTATTCTATTAGATTTTTTTTCTGTTGAAGACTAACGATAATTTGTTACGTATTATCTTAGTCATAATGTTCTTCTTTGGGCTAGTTGAGCTCACCATTTTCTTTTTTGTTCCATTTTTCTTCTCGAGAAGCGAGAATGTAGCAAGTACTAGTCGGGGTATGGAATGATGGTTCTAGAAGTTATTTTAGTAGTCCTCACCATTTTGTAAAATAATGTATCAATAATTGAAATGAGAACTTATTTGAGTGTGGATATTGTGCAGATGACAATATTTGTATTTAAACTCACGATTTTTATGTTGTATTAATAAAGTTGTAGTTGTTTACGTACCATGTATTTTTGATTTAATTCGAATGGGTGTTGTATATACATTTTAGGCGTCGCCACAAAGAAGAATATTTCACGACCAAACGAAATATTTCAAACAACAATGAATATTTTATAACCACTTACTTATTTGAAATATTTGCGCATTTTACCCATAACTAACCACATTAATCAACTCACCCCTTACTATTTTAAAATAATAAATAGAGGAAATTCAATTTCATTTATAATAAGTTGGGGTCTTACATCAACAGTTAACAGTAAAACTTTCGCCGTTATTTTCATAAAATATTTTTGTCGTTTTCTCAATCCGACAATAATTCCGTTGTGGGGTCCACCAATGATTGTGCTGTTGTACGAATATTCCCCGACCAATCAAATATTATATAACAACTTGCGTACTTTGCAAAATTTATAAATATTACCCACAACTATAACATTATATCAAATTCATTCCATAATATTCAAAAATAATATTTATAGGAAAATCATCTTTATTAAAAAAAATTGGGGTCTTACAGTATTTATGTTATAATGTGAATTAGAATTGAAATAGGAGTAGCAATTATATATACTATCTATTGTAAACCCTAAGTAACTCAATCAATCAATAGAAAAAAGGCGCGCCGCTTACAAATTGAAGAATCACCTAAATCTCCGTGTTATTTTTTTACTGTCGTGTGCGTATGTATTATTTAATTCTAATAATTATTAAATACCTAACTTCATCATCATTAAATTTTGTCAGCCATGTAATTCAAAAAAGAGAAGAGATTATTATGACTATTAATTGCATTGAGTAAATCACAAAACAAAATATAACTCACAACTAAAATTTGAAAGAAAATTTAATTCAAAACCAAACAAAGAAAAGAAGTTCGTAAGGGGAAAAAAATGTATAACTAGAACTTATATTATAATTGAAGACATGTTTAATTATGAGTTAAAAGGAAGAATATAATAAATAAATATTAAAAAAAAGTAAAACTCTATAACCCCTTTCTAACCGAAGCAGCTTTGCGCAATGCTAGTTGAATGAGTAGAGAACGGAATAGAGAGACTCGGTAAGTATATGAATAATAATTGGTAAAAAAAAAATCTCCTTTTCCTAAAATAAAGAGAGTTATTTATAGGCACAAGTAAATTGTAATCTAATACTAATACATTTTTAAAAACTGAAATAATTATCTTTTACTTATTTATTAAGATAAACAAGATAAATTCTATAAAATTAAATAAAATGTATTAGTTAAATAAAGGGTTAAATGCAAAGTCGATCACTGAACTTTTTTGATATTTGGGTATTGAGCCATTTCCTCCGGTCAACGCAAACTGAGTCTCTTTCTATTCAAAAATTTGGACTTTTGGACCCCAGGTATACATGTGCATTGACTTCTTTGACATGACACATGTAAACCTATATTTTACATCTCGATGATATTTTATTTTAATTTGACACATGGCAAATGTGATGTGGCATTTTTAGAATTTTTTTCAAAAATTTATCTCTCCCAAGGTTTGAACTTTCAACCACAAATGTGAAACTATAAGTATTTGACCACTAGAGCACCACATGTTAAATATTAATACTTTGCGAAGACTAATTTTATATCAAAACATTTTATTTCCCAAAAAAATTTAAAATACTACACGGTTACTACAATTTTAATATAATAATAATAATAATAATAGTAAATATAA
This sequence comes from Panax quinquefolius, assembly GCA_020205615.1. NCBI lineage: Eukaryota > Viridiplantae > Streptophyta > Magnoliopsida > Apiales > Araliaceae > Panax > Panax quinquefolius. Next base: position 46,343,034 of record CM035169.1, on the reverse strand, counting down.
TATTAGTAATAATAATAATTACTAATAATACTAATAATAATAAAAATAATTATAATTATAATAATATTATAAATATAATAATAATAGTAATTATAATATTAGTAATAATAATAATTACAAATAATAATAAAATAATTATAATTATAATATTATTATAAATATATTAATAATAATAATAATTCATAATAATAATAATAGTAATTATAATATTAGTAATAATAATTCTACTAATAATAATAATAATAATACTTATAATAATAAAATAATAATTAAAAATAATAATAATAAAAATAATAATTATAATAATAAAAAAATAATAATAATTATAATAATAATAATAATTATAATAATAATAGTAATAGTAATAATAATAATTATTATAATAATAATAAAATTATAATAATAATAATAGCAATAATAATAGTAATTATAATTATAATAATTATTATTATATTATAATAATTTTATAATATTTATAATATTTAATAATAATAATTATAATAATAATAATTATTATTATTATTATAATTATTATTATTACTATTACTATTATTATAATAATAATAATAATTATTATTATTATTATAATCATAATAATTATTTTATTATTATTATTATAATTATTATTTTTATTATTATAAGTATTATTATTATTATTATTATTACTAATATTATAATTACAATTATTATTACTATTATTATTATTATGAATTATTATTATTACTATTATTTTTATTATTACTAATATTATAATTACTATTATTATGACTATTATTATTATTATATTTATAATAATATTATAATTATAATTATTTATTATTATTATTATTAGTAATTATTATTATTATTACTAATATTATAATTACTATTATTATGACTATTATTATATTATAATTATGTTTTATTATTATTAGTATTATTAGTAATTATTATTACTAATATTATATTTACTATTATTATTACAATTATTATTATTATGAATTATTATTAATATAATTATAACTATTATTATAATTATAATTATTAGTATTATTAGTAATTATTATTATTACTAATATTATATTCTATTATTATTATTATTATTATTATTATTATTATTATTATTATTATTATTATTATTATTATTATTATTATTATATTAAAATTGTAGTAACCGTGTAGTATTTTAATTTTTTTTGGGAAAATGAAATGTTTTGATATAAAGATTAGTCTTTGCAAAATATTAATAACTAACATGTGGTGCTCTAGTGGTCAAATACTTAAAGTTTCACACTTGAGGTTGCAAGTTCAAATTTTGGGGAAGATAAATTTTTGAAAAAAATTCTAAAGAAGCCACATCACATCTGCCATGTGTCAAATTAAAATATAAAATGTCGTTAGTTAGATCTTGTAATATGTATCGTCTTCGTCAAGTGGTCACGCCGCATGTGGTACGCACGGGATATCAGAAAAGTTAAGTGGTCGACTTTGCATTTAACCCGTTAAATAAAATATACATATAAAATAAAAAATGGGAATATTAAAATGTATAAAACATGTTTATATGAAATACCCCAATACCTACCTATCTTCTTGAATATATTGGGTTGGTTAACTAGATTTTAGGTGATGAATTAGTTTGGTTTTGGATCCATATTATTATTACAAATATGGGTTGAATCTAGTTTAACTAGTTTTGACCCATATTAGTCTGTAGTAGTTTTTTACGCTTTGTAGGGCTAATACATCAACATGTATGCATTATTATACTACATTCTTATATAACACATATACATTATACATATTACATTATGTACATATTACATACTTTTGTAATTTATACATTTGTAATTTTGTATAAAAACCATTTCACTAATTATAGAATTAATCCATAATAAAGTTTAACACTTTTAGTAATGTTTATTAATTATGTATACACCTTCACACACCCACCCAGCTCTACCCCGCCCCACTCCCAACCCCCTCCCAAAAAAATATTATTTACTGATTATATATACACTCCAAAAAAAAATATTTACTGATTATTGTAATAAAATTCTCAATAATTTCATTAATTTTAATTAACATAATAATTATTTGTAAGACCCCAACTTTTATAAATAAAAATGAATTTTCTATAAATATCATTTTTGAATATTATGGAGTAAAATTGATATAATGTTATAGTTGTGGGTAATATTTATAAATTTTACAAAGTACGCAAGTTGTTATATAATATTTTATTGGTCGGACAATATTCGTTTTAACAGGGAATATTTGTACAACGGCACAATCATTGGTGGACCCCACAATAGAATTATTGTTGGATTGAGAAAATGACAATAATACTTTATGAAAATAACGGCGGAAGTTTTCATCATTAGCTGTTGAAACACCGGTGTTAAAAGTACAAGATATCTGGCGTGGTTGCATAGTAGCACAATTTTGTATTGATTATTGATGCTTACGTAAAAAGTCACTTTCAGTTTTGTTCAATTATTGCTACAGTAATTATTGCATAGTATCTCACGTTATTTGATTCAATTATTGTTAATATTTTATATATTATTAAATTAATAATTGAGGCGACAAGGTTATTAATATTATTATTTGCAATATTAACGATGTACAGAAGTTACATCAAGGAGAGGTTTGGTCACCTAATTGCGGCATGATAGGGAGAAATCCTTATTGGAAAGCCCTCTTTCTTGGGAGCGACACAGTGATTAATATTGTGAATTATAATAATGGTGATAAAGTTTGTTTTATTAGTATTATTAATGTAATAAAAGCGAATTTTTTTTATATAAAACATAAAACTTTTATAAAGTTATTCGTTTTATTAGACTATAAATAGAATATATAATATTCTATTATGCATATAATGCATAGTAATTTTTTTATATAAAAAGCAGAATACTTTTATAAAGTTATTTGTTTTATTAGACAATAATTAGAATATATTATATTTTATTATGCATAGCGTTGCATAGTGCTGCGATAGTATTTTGTATAGTAAAATCTTTTTATATAAAATAGAATACTTTTATAAAGGTATTCGTTTTATTAGATTATAAATAGAATATATTATATTTTATTTAAAAGATTTTATTTTAAATCTGACCGTCTAGTTTAAAGTAAATCAATACTGACTGTTCATGAATTAGTTCTTATCACGATCCATTATTCTATAAATAGAAGCTCATTCCTTCATTATTTCTTACAATTCTTTGAAACTCTAGAGAGAGAAACTATAGAGAGAAAAAAAAAAGTGTTATGTTATCTTCACCACTACTTCTATATCCGGTACTCTTCTTTCTAAGGTAGGGATATTATTTGTTGTACTCGTAAGGGGTATTATTTCTTTTCGTATTAATGAAGAGAAAGTTTGTTGTTCCATTCTTTATTATTACGTGAGAATAACTCAGATATCTGTGGCTACCCTATACTTGGTGAAATTCTTACATTATTATTTCGTTCTTTATCATTCATTTGGAACATCTTGTCGGTGCTTTCGCGATAACTTTGGATTCCGATTCTTTATTATACGTTGGAACATCCTGCATGCTTTACTACGCATTTGACTGGTTAGTTCTTTATTATTCTGTTAGAACATCCATGTCGTGCTTTATGCATGACTGGTTCCATTATTTATCATTACATTGAACATCATCACATGCGTGCGTTACGCATGACACTGTTCCGATTATTCATTATTACATTAGAATAACACGTGTCATGCGATCTATCGCGTGCTTGGTGATTTCTTTTGTTATTCCATACTTTATTATACTCGGTTGGTTAAAGTTTTGACTTCATACTCCATGAAATTAGTGGAATATCCTTGATATTTGCGCTTCATCCAAGTATCTTTTATGGAAATATTCTTACGAGCATTCTTGAATTTTACTCCACAAAGAAGTATCGTGTTGACAATTTAGGCGTTATTGGTTCTGGATAAATTAATTCTTGAACTTGTTTTATTGAATTCTTATATCATTGTCATCATCATCATCATGTTTAATTTATGTTGAAAGTTATCTATTGTAAGACCGAAATTTTTAAATAAAAGGAATTTCCTTTATTTATTATTTTGAAATAGTAAGGGTTGATTTGATTAATGTGGATAGTTAAGGGTTAAATCATAAATATTTCAAAATAAGCAAGTGGTTATAAAATATTCATTGTTGTCGGGGAATATTCGTTTGGTCGTGGAATATTAAATGCTTTGTCGGGGAATATTAAATGCTGACAGTAGCGACCATAATGTGGAGCCCATGTGGAAAGCGATTGGATGAAGAAAAGCGACAAATATAAGTTGTTTTTAAATAGCTGGCGTAGTTATTCACAGATTATCTTTGTTGGAATACCGGTGGTTTAAAACACCTTGTCTGGCGTTGTTGAGCGATAGCACTGCGGTATTGCACCAATTATTGATTCTTACGTGAAGAAGGCACTACTCGATAATGGTTCTGATAATTCTTATTCGATATTTTATTGAGTTAATAATTCTTTGCGTTGATATTTTTTATATTCTTTGTTGTTTTGATAATTGTCATTACACGTATTTTTTCATTATCGAAGCAATAATTCATATTATCTGAATAATATTATTAGATAACATTATTGGCAATGTCTAGAAAGTTACATACAAGGAGAGGTTTGGTCACCTTTAATTGCGCTTGATGAAGAAGAAATTCTTATTGGAAAGCCCCTAACTCTGAGGAATTGCACGGTTGTCGATATTGTGATTACGTAATATTATTTGTGAATAATTAATTATTGATTTATATGATGAGGAAAATATTGATTTTATGTGGATATAGATGGAGAAAATTTTTAAAATGACAATTGTTGAAAATTAATATTTTATCTTTTACGATAAAATAATTCATTTAAATATATTATTTTAATAATATATTAATGGTGATATTTTACAACGAATGTGGGATATATGAGTATACGAGGAGGAAGAGTATTTTTGTTGCAATAAATGTTTAAAACATATTAAACATGTCGGTGGACCCCATTTATTATTTGAAATTTGATTATAGCTTTGTAAAATCCTCCGTTTGTGGATTTGGTCAATTTCATTTGGAATTTAAAAAACTTTCTTACGCAAAGTTGTAGAAATTGAATTTCCTATAAACACTCATGAGATTCGAATTTTCTGATGAAAGGGCTATTTATTATGAATTATTGAAGTTCGAAGTTAGAAATAATTGATTTTTGTAAGTTTTAATTATTTATTTTATGAAAAACGTTTTATCATTTCTTTCTAGAAGGTTGGCAAATGGGAAATGTTGGGATCTGATTTCCAAAAAGGCGTGAAATTTATTAATAATAATATATTTTATTAAATTTTACGCTTTGGTGTTAAGCATTTTTCTATAAATAGGGTCTTAGGTTAGAATTGAAAATCACACGAAGCTGAAGTTTTTTCTCTCTATATTATCGGCGTATTCTTGTGAGTATTTTGAGTATACTTTGAGTATTGCTATACGGTGCAAGTCAAGTCATAGCCTATATATCAGGTGTTTTTAACTTTAGAAATCTTGATCTTTCGAGGTAAGGGATGTTATTTTCTTCTCAAATGATATTATTTCTTCAATATCATTATCTTTGAAATGTTGATCTGAAGTTTTATCAAATTTGGAACTTTTTCATATCGGGTTACTATTCTTATTCAGATTCTTATTCACGAGTTACTATTCGCGAGTTCTTATTCACGATTCTTATTCACGAGTCTTATTCATGAAGCGTGAAGATGTTTTTGTGGAATTTCTATCTTTTGGTGTGTGAGATTACTATTCACGTATACGACCTTATTCACGTATCTGACACTATTCACATTATACGATACAATTCATAGAAAAATAAAATTTCTTCTTTTTCGTCCAAAACATCTATTACGGATCTAACTAACTGATTGTATCCATGTTTTGATCATTCTTGAATTTTACACCACTATGATTATTTTTGAGGTATTTTTGGGCGTGGATAAAACCAAGTACGAATCCTTAATCCTTAATCCTTGTCATTTTGTTTCACTTTGGATTCGTTTTTAAAAAAAAAAAATATTTTCATCATCCTCGGTCTTAAATGATGATATTATGGAATATCTTTGGCACGTAGTGCGAAGATGAATGATTTCTTAAGAATATCTTTGGCACTGTAGTGCAAAGATGAATGATTTCTGAAGAATATCTTTGGCCGTAGTGCAAAGATGAGCAGTGTTTAAATGAACATGACCAATGATGAATATCTTTGGCTTTGTAGTGCAAAGATGAATATTTGATTCGAGATGTATATTGATTGATGTTACGGGGATAAAAGATAGGCGATGAACTTTTAAATTCATACATAGAAGATAGTAGTTTGCATTCTCTACTTAACTCTTCTAATGAATTATTATTTCATTGCGAATATTGATTTAAAATTTGTTGTCTATTGTATTCATTAGATTTTTCCTGTTGAAGACTAACGATAATTTGTTGTATATTATCTTAGTCATAATATTCTTTCTTGAGCTAGTTGAGCTCACCCTTTTCCTTTTGTTCCATTTTTCTCGGGAGGCGAGAATATAGCGAAGTACAGTCGGGGTATGGAATGAAGGTTTTAGAAAGGATTGTTTAGTAGTCCTCACCATTTTTGTAAAATAATGTATCGATAAATGTGATGAGGATTTATTTGAGTATAGATATTGTCGAGAAGATAATATTTGTATTCAAACTCACAGTTTCTTGTTGTAATAATAAAGTTGTAGTTGTTTACGTACCATGTATTGACAACTTCGAATAGGTGATGTATACCTATTTTTGGGGCGTCGCGGTTAGTATCGAGCTTAGGGATATGATCTCTGGCGGAGATCGGGGAATAGAACTAGGAGGGAGAGGCGAGTAAATCCTTCGCTAGTGTGTCCTACTAAGCTTATTTGTTAGTTGGTCGATTATATAGGGATATTATGTGATATATTGATTTCCTTAATTAACCCTTGTTTTATGGCGGTATTTGAGAATGTCGGTGAGAATATTAACAATGGAAATGAGGCAGAGTGGAGATGCTTTGTACTCACCAGCGAGGAGAAGCGTGCAACTGTGGTGGCAATGTTCCTCTGTGAACAACACCATTGAAGCGAGATGATGAGCGAGGGGATGTTTAGAAGTTTTTGCGATTCATGCAAAAATCGGGCGAGGAGACTTCGTGTTCAAAATCTGAGGAGAAATGATAGCAATTCACGGGTTGTCACGCCAAGACGATTCGAAGTTGGGACCACGAGAATTTAAGGGAAAGCGGATCCGATCATGGCGGAAACATGGGTCAACAAATTACCAAGATATTCGATGTCTTGGGGTGCGGAGAGAACGAAGGTTCCATTCGCCACCTTTATGTTAAAAGTGGCGGCGGACTACTCTTTGGTAGAATCGTAAGCGTACCCATCCGGTACTTTTCGGCATGTCTTGGGAGGCGTTTTGAAGCTATTTAATGACAAATACTTTCACGAAAGTGTTCGTCGTATGAAGGAAGTGGAGTTCATCGATTGGAACAAAACAACATGGCGGTGTCTCGATCACGAGGCAAAGTTTGCGAGTTATCGAGTTTGCACCTCATTTGGTGGAGAATGAGAGCGTATGCCGCGGATGTTTCTTAGAGGTTTGAAACGGCATCGTCGATTATCTCATTTCTCATAAATTTTCTCTTTATTGAGATGTTGTAAGCGAGGGCTCAATTATTAGAAGCGAGATAACGAAATGCAGTCATTTGAGGACCCTGACCGAGGATCGTATCGAGAGATAGCGATCAATAGAATAATGATAACTGCGGAGAAAAGCGAACAGACGAAATGGTAACCACTCTGGTGGTAATCATGGCCGTGAAAATAGAAGAAAAGCGAGTCGGGAGGAGATTTTAAAGAGGAGATTTAACAAATGACCGTATGAAGATGATAGTCTTGCGTGACAAGCTGGTTCTAAGGGAGGAAACGACCACCGGTCGTATGCTACAAATCACGGAAAAAGAGGACATATCGGTCAAAGCGCCCTAGCAGTTCAAGGTATGCTATAATTGTGGAAAGGAAGGACATATCGCTCGAGATTATGCGATGGCGAAACCTAGTTCGGTGAGGGACGGTGACTCGAAAAGTATCCGAGAAAAGTCAAAGTCAGCGATTCGGGAAGAAGCGTTTGTTGTGGTTGGTCATAATCGAGGAACCCAAGCGAGGTGATCACGGGTAAGCTATTTATAAATTCTTTGAAGTTTATACCTTACTTGATCTGGGGTGCTACCCATTCATTTATCTCTCTGCGTGTGCTCAGCGTTTAAACTTGACTCAGGAGAAATTAGACTTTGACCTATCTGTGGAAACTCAGTTAGGAGAAACTTTCATCACATCCTTTGTTTATAAATCTTGTTTGATTCAAGTTGGCACCATTACCTTACATTGACCTTATCTCTTTAAAGATACTTGCTTTTGATGTGATTTTAGGGATTGATTGGTTAACTACTCATCATGCCAAAATTGATTGTTTTTCGTAAGGTTGTTAGTTTTCATATTCTAACCAACCTTGTTATGCGAATTCAAGCAACTAAACCATTAAAATCGATCCTTTGTCATATCTAATCATAAAGCTATTCGTTTATTAAAAAGCGGATGTCAAGCTTTCCTAGCCCATGTTATGGATTTGAATAAAGACACGTCGAATTTGAATAATATTTCTGTTGTTATTGACTTTCACGGCGTATTTCAGAAGAACTTCCGGTCTACCCCGAGCGTGAAGTTAAATTCTTTATTGATCTTGAACCTAGTACAAAGCCCATTTCTAAAACCCCATATCGAATGGCTCTATTGAACTTGAGGAGTTAAAGGTCCAACTACGAGGAATTGTTGGACATCGGTTTCATTCGTCTAGTACATCTCCTTGGGGTGCTCTGTTTTATTTGTAAAGAAGAAAAGGCGGAGTATGCGACTTTGTATTGATTATCGGGAATTGAACCATGTCACCATCAAGAATAGGTATCCTCTACCTCGTATTGATGACTTGTTTGACCCGATTGCAAAGGGCACAATTCTTTTCAAAAATCGATCTTCGATTACGGATATCATCAATTTGAAGATTAGGCGAGGATATTCAAAGCGCCTTGAGAACTCGGTATGGGCATTATGAATTCTTAGTCGTGTCTTTCTAACTAACTAATGCTCCTGCTGGCTTTCATGGATATGATGAGCGAAAGTATTCAAGGAATATTTGGATCAATTCGTTGTTGTCTTTATTGATGACATCCTCATATATTCCAAAAGCCGTGAAGATCATGAGCACCATTTGAAATTTGGTACTCGAGGCCGTGAAAACCAACTATATGCCAAATTGAAGAAATGCGAGTTACGGCGAGGAAGTAGCATTCCTTGGAGCGCGATGGTGTCGAAACATGGAGTATCTGTTGATCCGGAGAAGATTGAAGCAATCTGAAGTTTGGGAACAGCAGAAAGTCGGTGGTGAAGTCACGTAGCTTTTTGGGCTTATTTGGTTATTATCGGAGATTAGTGGAAGGGTTTTCTCGAATCGCTACTCCATTAACTCAGCTAACTCGGAAGGATACAAAAATTCGTTTGGAAGCGAAGAATCGAGAAAAGTTTCAAGAGCTTAAGAGGAGACTTATTTATTTTGTTCTAACAATACCATCTGGTTCGGATGGATTTGTTATCTGATGACGATGCTTGAGCAAAGGGTTAGGATGTGTTCTCATGCGGCGTGGGAAAGTCATAGCCTATGCCTCATGACAACTTAAAAGAGTATGAGAGGAATTATCCTACTCATGATCTAGAGTTGGCGTGATCGTTTCGTGCTAAAAATATGGAGGCACTATCTATATGGGGAGAAAGTGGAGATATATTCGGACCATAAAAGCCTTAAATATTTCTTCACTCAAAAGAACTCGACATGGCGGATGACGTTGGCTCGAGCTATTGAAAGACTACGACCACACTTTTGATACCATCTGGTAAAGCAAGCGTGGTGGTGTGGCGCATTGAGTAGAAGATCATATCACGAGGAGCGAGTGCGATGATGTCAAGTATCACGCGTAGAACCGACTTTAATAGAAAAGTTAAGGTTGCTCGAGCCCGCAGGCCGGAGGCGATCGTATGAAGAAGAAAGTACAAGAAGGAGCTATTCCGGGCGAGAATTGATGAAGAAGGAATACTTTGAGTTCACTCTAGACTTTGTGTTCCTAACGACTCGATTTGAAGTACAAGATTATGATGGAGGCACACAATCGCCATTTGCAATCCATCACGGAAGTACTAAAATGTATCGTGATCTTGACATACATTTTGGTGGAACAATATGAGAGAGAGATTGCAAAGTTTATCTCGATGTGTTTAACTTGCGGCGTGTAAAGCGGAGCATCTTGTACCTAAGGGTCCGTTGCAACCACTTGAGATTCCGGAATGGAAGTGGGAACACATTACTATGGATTTCGTTACGGGTCTTCCTACGGTTTCTCAAGACATCAATGCTATTTGGGTTATTGTTGATAGATTAACCAAAGTCTGCTCATTTCTTGCCGTCTGGGAGACTTATTCCTTGAGCGTCTTGCTAGTATATGCGTGAATGAGATTGTGAGGTTGCATGGCATACTGTATCCATAGTTTCGGATCGTGACCCAAGATTCACTTCAAGATTTTGGGTTAGCTTGCAAAAAGCTATGAGCGCAGTTTGCGATTTAGTTGACATACCATCCCCAAGCGGACGGACAATCGGAGAGAGGACTATTCAAACTCTTGAAGATCTATTAAGACTACTGTGTCCTAGACTTCAAGGGTAGTTGGGATAAGTATTTACCATTGGTGGAATTCTCCTACAACAACGAGTTATCGAGGCAAGTATAGGTGTGGCTCCATTTGAAGCATTATATGGGCCGAAAATGTCGTTCTCAATATGTTGGGATGAGGTGGGTGAAGCAACATTGTTGGGACAGGAGTTAATGCGTATGACTGACTAGAAAAGATCCAAATGATTCGACAGCGTATACAAAGCGGCACAAGATCGACAAAAGAGAGTATGCGGATCTTCATCGAAAGGGCGTGGAATTTAATGTAGGGGATCATGTATTGCGAGTTGCTCCATGGAAGGGAGTTACAAGATTTGGGAAGAGAGGAAAGCTCGATCCACGATTTATTGGTCCATTTCAAATTCTTGACCGAGTAGGAAATGTAGCCTATAGACTTGCGTTACCTCAAAAGTATGTCTCGTGTTCATAATGTGTTTCACATATATCGTACTTCAGTAAATATGTGAAAGACCGAACCACGTTATTGAGTTAGAACCCAGGACGAGATAGTGAAGACTTAACGTATGAGGAGGTACTGTCAAGATCTTGGATAGGAAGGAGCATGTCCTACTGTATGAAAGGTCATACCACAAGTTAAAGTTTTGTGGAGGAATCATCTTTATAGAGAAATGACACAGGAATTGGAAGCGGAAATGAAAGCGAGGTATCCTCACCTTTTGAAACACACGTCGTCGTCAATTTCGAGGACGAAATTTCATAAGGAGGGAGGTTGTAAGACCGAAAATTTTTAAATAAAAAGGAATTTCCTTTATTTATTATTTTGAAATAGTAAAGGTTGATTTGATTAATGTGGATAGTTAAGGGTTAAATCATGCAAATATTTCAAAATAAGCGAGTGGTTATAAAATATTCATTGTTGTGGGGAATATTCGTTTGGTCGTGGAATATTAAATCTTTGTCAGGGAATATTAAATGCGACCAGTAGCGACCATGTGTGGGCCCCCATGTGAGCGATTGGATGAAGAAAGCGACAAATATAAGTTGTTTTTAAAATAGCGGCGTAGTTATTCTGAATTATCTTTGTTGGAATACCCGGTGGTTAAAACACACTAATCGCGTTGTTGAGCGATAGCTTTGCAGTATTGCACCAATTATTGATTCTTACGTGAAGGCACTACTCAATAATGGTTACGATAATTCTTATTCGATGTATTTTATTGAGTTAATAATTGATCGCGTTGATATTTTATATTCTTTGTTGTTTGATAATTGTCATTACGGTATTTTTCATTATCGAAGCAATAATTCATATTATCTGAATAATATTATTAGATAACATTATTGGCAATGTCTAGAAAGTTACATCTAAGGAGAGGTTTGGTCACCTAATTGCGGCGCCCGATGAAGAAATTCTTATTGAAAGCCCCTCTTTCTGAGGAGCTGGTTGTCAATATTGTGATTCTGTAATATTATTTGTGAATAATTAATTATTAATTTATATGATGAGGAAAATATTGATTTTATGTGGATATAGATGGAGAAAATTTTTAAAATGACAATTGTTGAAAATTAATATTTTATCTTTTTTGATAAAATAATTCGTTTAAATATATTATTTTAATAATATATTACTTGGTGATATTTTTACAACGAATGTGGGATATATGAGTATCTGAGGAGGAAGAGTATTTTGTTGCAATAAATGTTTAAAACATGTTAAACATGTCGGTGGACCCCATTTATTATTTGAAATTTGATTATAGCATGTAAAATCGCTTGGTTTGTGGATTTGGTCAATTTACATTTAGAATTTGGAAAAACTTTTCTACGCAAAGTTGTAGAGAATTGAATTTCCTATAAAAACTCGCGTTATTGAATTTTTCGATGAAAGGGCTATTTATTATGAATTATTAAAGTTACGAAGCTTGAAATAATTGATTTTGTAAGTTTTAATTATTTATTTTATGAAAAACGTTTTTTATCATTTCTTTCTAGAAGGTTCGCATGTGGGAAATGTTGGGATCTGATTTCCAAAGAGGCGTATGAAATTTATTAATAATAATATATTTTATTAAATTTTACGCTTTTTGTTGTTAAAGCATTTTCTTATAAATAGGGTCTTAGGTTAGAATTGAAAATCACACCAAAAGCTGAAGTTTTCTCTCTATATTATCGGCGTATTCTTGTGAGTATTTTGAGTATACTTTGAGTATTGCTACTCTGGTGCAAGTTCCAAGTCATAGCCTATATCCGTTGTTTTAATTTTTAAATCTTGATCTTTCGAGGTAAGGGATGTTATTTTCTTCTCGAATGATATTATTTCTTGATATCATTATCTTTGAAATGTTGATCTGAAGTTTTTATCAAATTTGGAACTTTTTCATGTCGGGGTTACTATTCATGAGTTACTATTCATGAGTTCTTATTCACGAGTTACTATTCATGAGTTCTTATTCAGCGAGTTCTATTCATTTAGTACTATTAAGTAAGCGTGAAGATATTTTTGTGGAATTTCTATCTTTTGGTGTCGGAGTTACTATTCACGTATCACGGCTTTATTCACGTATCTGATACTATTCATAGAAAAATAAAATTTCTTCTTTTTTTCGTCGAAAACATCTATTACGGATACTAACTCGATTGTATCCATGTTTTGATCATTCTTGAATTTTACACCACTATGATTATTTTTGAGGTATTTTTGGGCGTGGATAAAACCAAGTACGAATCCTTAATCCTTAATCCTTGTCATTTTGTTTCTTTGGATTCGTTTCTTTAAAAAAAAAATATTTTTCATCATCCTCGGTCTTAAATGATGATATTATGGAAGATCTTTGGCACATGGTGCAAAGATGAATGATTTCTTAAGAATATCTTTGGCTGTAGTGCAAAGATGAATGATTTCTGAAGAATATCTTTATCTTTGGCGTAGTGCAAAGATGAGCAGTGTTTAAATGAACATGACCGGTGATGAATATCTTTGGCTTGTAGTGCAAAGATGAATATTTGATTCGGATGTATATTGATTGATGTTACGGGGATAAAAGATAGGCGATGAACTTTTAAATTCATACATAGAAGATAGTAGTTTGCATTCTCTACTTAACTCTTCTAATGAATTATTATTTCCATTGCGAATATTGATTTAAAATTTGTTGTCTATTGTATTCTATTAGATTTTCCTGTTGAAGACTAACGATAATTTGTTGTATATTATCTTAGTCATAATATTCTTTCTTGAGCTAGTTGAGCTCACCCTTTTCCTTTTTGTTCCATTTTTTCTCGGGGAGGCGAGAATATAGCGAGTGCAAGTGAGGTATGGAATGAAGGTTTTAGAAAGGATTGTTTAGTAGTCCTCACCATTTTTGTAAAATAATGTATCGATAAATGTGATGAGGATTTATTTGAGTATAGATATTGTACAGAAGATAATATTTGTATTCAAACTCACGAGTTTTACCGTTGTAATAATAAAGTTGTAGTTGTTTACATGCCATGTATTGACAACTCGAGAATAGGTGATGTATACCTATTTTGGGGCGTCACATCTATGGGCCCGTATAGTGCGTAGATGGACTTGGTATGATTATGACCGAGGATTATTCGATGTAATCATGGCCAAGTAATGTTACAAATGATGTGGAAAATGTCCTCATTGGCCCGTAGTGCATTGATGGATGAGTTGTTGGCATGATCATGACCATTAATGAATACACGAATATCCTTAGCTAATGCATGGTGTATGGATAATTTGTGGTTGTGATACTAAAGAATATCCTTGGCTGTAGTGCAGGGGTGATTCAATGATGTGGATTATTTATTAAGCTGAGTCTCAGTGATAAAAGTGATGAAAGCCCTTTTAAATCATAAAAGATAGTAGATTTTATTTTCTACTTGACTCTTTTAATGGATTGCTTTTTCCGCTGCAGTTAAACTTGATGTTTGTTATATTTTATCAGTTTAACACTATTGAAGATTAAGGATAATTTATTCTGCTTTATTTTAGTCATAATATTTCTTACTGGGCTAGTTGAGCTCACCCTTTCTTTCTTTGTTCTCTTGAGGCCGAGAGCGTATGCTTGAGGGACTAGTCGGGGAGCGGAGTAGCGGTCGAGAGGATAGCATTAGTAGTCCTCACTATTCTGTGAAATAGTGTGTTATTATATGTATCGAGGACTTATTTTGAGTTTTAATGCTGTCTAGAAGATAATGTTTGTATTAAAATTCACAGCTCATGTTGTATATTTAAGATTGTATTTGAATTTTGTACCATGTATTTGGCGACTCAAGATGGGTGATGTATACCTATTTTGGGGCGTCACAGTTGGTATCAAAGCTAAGGGATATGATCCCTGACTAAGATGTGAGACTAGAACCAGGATGGGAGAGACAAGGAATTCCTTCGCTAGTATGACCTACCTAAGTTTATTTGATATTTAATTGGTCGGTCAGAGTATAGTGATAATATGTTACATGTCAATTGACCCTTGTTTTGTGGTAGTATCTAAAAATGACATCCGAGAATGTTGAGAATATCAATGGAGCACGGAGACCTGTTGAGTCATTACAAATCAACACCGGGATAATGTGCATCGGGGAAGGCAATAATCCTCGGTGAATAATGCATAAAACCAAATGGCGAGCGACGGATTATTTAGGAGCTTTCAATTCGTACGACATCATCGAGGAGAGAGACTCTGCCCAAAATACGGTGGAAACATCGCTTGACTCTCTCTGACGGTCACCGCTAAAGCAGATTCAAGAGTGGGACCACGGAGTTTATTGGAGAACCAAAACCACTTAAAGGCGGAGGCGTGGATAAAGTAGATCACCAAGATATTTGATGTCTTGGGATGCTCAGGAGCAAAAGGTTCCCTTTGCCACCTTTATATATTGAGGAGAAGCGGATTCGGTGGGAATCGGAATCGAAGCGTACTCACCTGCCGCTTGAAGATGTCTTGGGAGAAGCTCCAAGAACTATTCAACGACAAGTACTTTCCCAAAGTATTCATCACATGAAAGAGGTAGAGTTCATCAAGTTAGAGCGAGAACAATATGGCAGTGTCAGCGATGCTGAAGCTATGTTTGTCATTTTGTCGGTTTGCGTCTCACTTGGTTGACAATGTGGAGAGAATGGCGCGAGATGTTTCTAAGAGGTTTGAAACCCGAGATACATCAATATCTACTTTCTCATAAAGCGTGTTTGTATTCGGATGTTGTAAATAGGTCTCGATTATTGGAGTAGCGATAACGAGTCAACGTAACCAAGAGAAAGCAGTAAGCAAAATGATAATACCAATGAGAGCGATCATCGAGCGGTGACAACAAAGCGTGGAGAGAATCAACAGGCGGAAAAGGTAACCACCGGTGGTAATCAGGCCAAAATAATAAGATTGGACATTTCAAGAGAGGAGATTCAACAATGATGGAAAGCGGCGTCGGCCTGACCGTTGCGTTGTTAAGGAAGGAGAAGCGACCACCTATCATATGCTTCAAATGCGGAGGAGGACACATAAGTCAAGCTGCGCGATGCCGTCAAAACATGTTATAATTGTGGAAGACAAGGTCACTAGCCCAGATTTTGTCATTCAGAAGACAAGTTCCGGCTAGGATGGAGGCACCAAAGCCGTCCTAGAAAAGTCAAAGCCGGTAGTCTGCAAGGAGAGCGTTTGTAGTTACCTCCCAAAAGCGAGGAACCGACGAGGGTCATCACGGAGGTAAGCTTATCATAAACTCTAGCGAAGTCTATACCTTATTTGATCACGGTTCTACCCATTCTTTTATTTCTCCTACTTGCGCTCAGCGATTAAATTTGACTTGGAGAAATTAGACTTTGACTTATCTGTAGAAACTCCGTTGGGGAAACCTTCATTACATCCATTGTTTATAAGTCTTGTTTGGTTCAAATCAGTACCCTTACATTACCTGTCGATCTTATTTCATTAAAAATACTTGCATTTGATGTGATTCTAGGGATTGATTGGTTAACTACTCATTATGGAAAAATTGATTATTTTCGTAAGGTTGTTAGCTTTCATATTCCTAACCAACCTATTATACGAATTCAAGCAACCAAACCATTAAAATCAATCACTTTGTCATCTCAAGCCATAAAAGCTATTCGTTATTGAAAAGCGGATGTCAAGCTTTCTTAGCTCATATCACGGATCTAAATAAAAATCGTCGATTTTGAATGATATTTCTATTGTTAATAAATTTCACGACGTATTCACTGAAGAACTTCTTGGCCTACCCTCGGGCGTGAAATTGAATTTTGTATCGACCTTGAACCCGATACAAAACCCATTTCAAAGCCCCATATCGAATGGCTCTATTGAACTTGAGGAGTTAACAACCCAACTGCAAAGAATTGTTAGACATTGGCTTTATTCGTCCCTAATACTTCTCCTTGGGGTGCTCTTACTATTCGTGAAGAAGAAAGATGGGAGTATGCGACTTTGTCTTGATTATCGGAAGTTAAATCATGTCACCATCAAAAATTGGTACCCATTGCCGCGTATTGATGACTGTTTCACCGGTTGCAAGGAGCCAAATTCTTTTAAAGATTGATCTTCGTTAGGATATCACCAAATAAAGATTAGAGCCGATGACATTCCAAAGCGGCTTTTCGGAACTCGATGCGGGCATTATGAATTCTAGTCATGTCCTTTGGATTGACTAATGCTCCTAACGCCTTCATAGATATGATGAAGCAAAGTATTCAAGGAATATTTGGATCACTTTGTGGTCGTCTTTATTGATGACATCCTTATTTATTCCAAAATAGTGAAGATCATGAGCAACACTTCGAGGTCGATACTTCAAAAGCTTCGTGAATACAAGCTTTATGTCGAGTTGAAGAAATGCAAGTTTTGGCTTGAGGAAGTAGCATTCCTTGGGCACGTAGTATTAAGTCATGGAATATCTATTGACCAAAGAAAGATTGAAGCTATTCAAAGTGGGGGAACAACCCAATCGATGACCAAAATCGTAGCTTTTCGGAACATTTGGTTATTATCGGAGATTTGTGGAAGGATTTTCTCGAATCGCTACTCCATTAACTCGGTGACTCGAAAAGATACAAAATTTGGTTAGAAGCGAGGAATGTGAGAAGAGTTTTCAAGAACTCAAGAGGAGACTCATTTTCAAGATTTTATTACGACAATACCATCCGCTCGAAGGATTTGTCATCTACGGTGATGCTTCAGGCAAAGGTTAGGATGTGTTCTCATGCGACTTGGGAAAGTCATAGCCTATGCCTCAAGACAACTCAAAGAATATGAGAGGAATTATCCTACTCATGATCTAGAGTTTAAATTGTTATCTTCGCACTTAAAATTTGGAGGCATTAATTGTATGGAAAGAAAGTGGAGATCTTTACGGATCATAAAAGCCTCAAATATTTCTTCACTCAAAAGGAACTCAAAATCGACAACGACGTTGGCTCGAGCAGTTAAAAGATTATGATCATACCATCACGGAAAAGCGAGCGTGGTAGGACGCATTGAGTAAAAAGATCATATGTGAGTCTGCGAGTGTGATATTGTCGTATGAAAGGCCCATTTTGTGTGACTTGCAAAGGATGGAGATAGAGTTAAAGACTCAGGGGACCCATGTGATGATGGTGAATATACGAGTAGAAGCCGAACTTTAATCGATAAAGTTAAAAGCACGCTCAAGCTACAGGACACAGGCCGATGCTTATGATGAAGAAAGTGCAAGAAGGTGCTATGCACCGAAGAAAGAATTGATGAAGAAGGAATACTTGAGTCAACTCGGACTTTGTGTTCCTAACAACCACGATTTAAAGTATTAAATCATGACGGAGGCGCACAACACACCATTTGCAATCCATCCTGGGAGTTCCAAAATGTATCGTGATCTTCGTCATACATTTTGGTGGAGCAATATGAAGAGAGAGATAGCGCAGTTTATCTCAAGGTGCCTAACTTGTCAACGAGTTAAGGCGGAGCATCAAGTACCAAAGGTCCATTGCAACCACTTGAAATTCGAGAATGGAAGTGGGAGCACATTACCATGGATTTAAATTCTTGGTCTTCCTAAGGTTTCTCAAGGCATAGATGCGATTTGGGTCATTATTGATAGATTGACCAAGTCTGCTCATTTCTTATCGATAAGAGAAACTTATACACTTGAATGTCTTGCTCGTATGTACATAAACGAGATTGTAAGATTGCATGGTATGCTAGTATCCATAGTTTTTGATCGAGACCTAAGATTCACTTCAAGATTTTAGGTTAGTTTGCAAAAAGCTATGAGCGCAGTTCTGATTTAGTTTCGGCATATCATCCTCGAACGAGCAGGCGGTCGGAGAGGACGATTCAAACTCTTGAAGATCTATTAAGACTCGTGTCCTTGACTTCAAGGAAGTTGGGACAAGTTCTTACCATTGGTGGAGTTTTCCTACAACAAATGACTATCAAGCAAGTATTGGCATGGCTCCATTGAAGCGTTGTATGGAAGAAAGTGGATTCTCGATTATCTTTGGGATGAGGTGGGTGAAGAAGCGTTGTTGGGGCCAGGAGTTGAGTACGTATGATGACTACGAAAAAGATTCAAACGATCCGATAACATTATAAAAACCTCACAAGATCGACAAAAGAGTTATCTTGATCTTCATCGAAAGGGCGTGGAATTCGATATAGGAGATCATGTGTTGTTACGTGTTGCTCCATGGAAAAAGGAGTTACGAGATTTGGAAAGAGAAAAGCTCGATCCTCGATTCATCGGCCCATTTTAATCCTCGATCGAGTAGGAGCGTGGCCTATAGACTCGCTTTCTTGCCAAGTATGTCTCGTGTTCATAACGTTTTCACATATCCATGTTACGTAAATATGTGGAAGACCGAACCACATTATTGAGTTAGAACCGGACGAAATAGCGGAAGATTTGGCGTATGAAGAGGTTCTGTTCAAATCTTGGATAAGAAGGAACATATTCTACGCTCCAAGGTTATACCTCGTCAAAGTTTTGTGGAGAAACCACGATGTTGAGGAAATGACACGGGAGTTAAAATCGAAATGAAATCAAGGTATCCTTACCTATTCGACATACCAGTCATCGTACCCTAATTTCGAGGGAAAAATTTCATAAGAAGGGAGGTTGTAAGACCCCAACTTTTATAAATAAAGATGAATTTTCTATAAATATCATTTTGAATATTATGGAGTAAAATTGATATAATGTTATAGTTGTGGGTAATATTTATAAATTTTGCAAAAGTAACGTAAGTTGTTATATAATATTCGATTGGTCGGAGAATATTCACTTTAATAGAGAATATTCATACAACGACACAATCATTGGTGGACCCCACAATGGAATTATTGTCGGTTTAAGAAAATGACAAAAATACTTTATGAAAATAACGGCAAAAGTTTTTATCGTTAACTATTGAAACACCGGTGTTAAAAAATGCTGATGTCTGGCTGGCGTGGTTGTATAGTAGCACACAGTATTGATTATTGATGGATTACATGAGAAGTCACTTCGGTTTTGTTCAATTATTGCTCGATGATAATTCTACACATAGTATCTCACGTTATTTGATTCAATTATTGTCGATATTTTATATAATATTAAATTAATAATTGAGATGACAATGTTATTAATATTATTATTTTAAATTATTAACGATGTCTCAGAAGTTACATCGAGGAGAGGTTTGATCACCTAATTGCGTACGATAGGAGAAATCTTATCGAAATCCCCTCTTTCACAGGAGCGACACGGTGATTAATATTGTGAATTCTAATAATGGTGATAAAGTTTATTTTATTAGTATTATTAATGTAATAAAATAGAAAAACTTTTATATAAAGCGAGAATACTTTTATAAAGTTATCGTTTTATTAGACTATAAATAGAATATATAATATTCTATTATGCACGATGTTTTCACGTAGTATAAAATCATTTTATATAAAAGCAGAATACTTTTATAAAGTTATTTGTTTTATTAACCGAAAGTATTCAAGGAATATTTGGATCAATTCGTTGTTGTCTTTATTGATGACATCCTCATATATTCCAAAAGCCGTGAAGATCATGAGCACCATTCCGTTTGTACTCCAAAAGGTCAGAAAAATGTATATATGCCAAATTGAAGAAATGCGAACGTTCGGCGAGAAGTAGCATTCCTTGGGCACGTCGGTGTCAAAACATAGAGTATCTACATTGATCCGGCGAATAAGATCAAGCAATACAAAGTTAGGAGAAATGAAGTCGGTGATCAAGTGCGAGCTTTTGACGAATGGTTATTATCGGAGATTCGTGAAGAGGTTTTCTCGAATCGCTACTCCATTAACTCATTTAACTTCGGAAGGATACAAAATTAGTTTCGGGCCGAAGAATCACGAGAAAAGTTTCCAAGAGCTTAAGAGAGATTTATTTCAAGACTGTTTCAACAATACCATCCGGTTCGGATGGATTTGTTATCTACACGCGATACTTGTTTGCAAAGGGTTGTGGATGTGTTCATGCAACGATGGGAAAGTTATAGTTTATGCCTCATGCTTAACTTAAAGAGGCGAGGAGGAATTATCCTACTCACGATCTAGAGTTAAGAAGTTATGTTGCTGCTTAAAATATGGAGGCACTATCTATATGGGGAGAAAGTGGAGATATCCAGGACCATAAAAGCCTTAATATTTCTTCACCAAAAGAACTCAACATGCGGCAATGTGACGTTGGCTCGAAAGAGTTTTTGAAAGACTAATGACCACACTATTCAATACCATCCTCGTAAAGTTTAACGTGAATTAATGCGTAGCGTGGGAAAGAGAAGATCATATCACGAGAATGAGGTGCGATGATGTCAAGTATACGATGTAGACCCAACTTTAATAGAAAAGTTAAGGTTGCTCCAGCCACCCAATCTTGAGAGTGATGCGTACGTGAAGAAGAAAGTACAAGAAGGAGCTATCTTGAGGCTTAGAATTGATGAAGAAGGAATACTTGAGTCCAATCTAGACTTTTAATGTTCCTAACGACTACGATTTGAAGTAACAAGATTATGATGGAGAGCTACAATACGCCATTTGCAATCAAATTCTGGAAGTACTAAAATGTATCGTGATCTTCACATACATTTTGGTGGAACAATATGAAGAGAGAGATTGCAAAGTTTATCTCGATGTGTTTAACTTGCTTAACGATGTAAAGGAGAGCATCTTGCATTTCCAAAGGGTCCGTTACTGCAACCTTCGAGATTAGGAATGGAAGTGGGGCACATTACTATGGATTTCAGTTGCGGGTCTTCCTACGGTTTCTCAAAGGCATCAATGCTATTTCAGTTTCGTTGATAGATTAACCAAGTACGCTCATTTCTTGCCGATCACGGAGACTTATTCCTTGAACGTCTTACTAGTATGTACGTGAATAGAGATTGTGAGGTTGCATGGCATGCCAAGATCCATAGTTCGGATGTGACCCCAAGATTCACTTCAAGATTTTGGGTTACCTTGCAAAAAAGCTATAGGCACGGATTTATGATTTGAATTCGGGCATACCATCCCCAAACTGGACGGACAATCGAGAGAGGTCTATTCAAACTCTTGAAGATCTATTAAGACTGTGTCCTGAGCTTGAGGGTGGTTAGGATAAGTATTTACCATTGGTGGAATTCTCCTACAACAACAATGCTTATCGCAAAGTATAGGTGTGGCTCCATTTTGAAGCATTATATAGACCGAAAATGTCGTTCTCAATATGTTGGGATGAGGTGGGTGCAAACAACATTGTTGGGACGAGGTTAATACGATATGATTCACCGAAAGATCCAAATGATTCACAACGACATTTGACAAGCACAAGATCGACAAAAGAGTTATGCGGATCTTCATCGAAAGAATGGAATTTAATGTAAGGGGATCATGTATTGTCTGTGATTGCCCATGGAAGGGAGTTAAAGATTTGGGGAAGAGAGGAAAGCTTAATCCATTTATTTATCGTCCATTTCAAATTCTTGGCCGTAGGTAAAATGTAGCCTATAGACTTCATGTTACCTCAGGTATGTCTCGGTGTTCGATAATGTGTTTCACATATCATGTCATTTCAGTAAATATGTGAGACCGAACCACGTTATGAGTTAGAACCTGATTTGAGATAGCCAGAGAAGACTCCTAACGTATGAGGAGGTACTGTCAAGATTTTGGATGGAAGGAATATGTCCTACTGCAAGAAAGGTCATACCACAAGTTAAAGTTTTGTGGAGAATAAATGCTATGAAATGACACGGAATTGAAACGAAATGTAAGCTTAGGTATCCTCACCTTTTGAAACACAGTATGCGCACGTCAATTTCGAGGACGAATTTCATAAGGAGGAGGTTAAGACCTCGAAATTTTTTAAATAAAAGGAATTTCCTTTATTTATTATTTTGAAATAGTAAGGGTTGATTTGATTAATGTGGATAGTTAAGGGTTAAATACACAAATATTTTAAAATAATGATGGTTATAAAATATTCATTATATATTGAGAATATTAGCTCTTTGGTCGTGGAATATTCATCTTTGTGAGAGAATATTTCTTCTGATGCCTTGTGACCATGTATAACGAACCCATACTAAAAGCTTTATTGGATGAAGAAAACGACAAATATAAGTTGTTTTTAAATAAGCAGTACAGTAGTTGTTACCGAATTATCACAATTGGAATACCGGTGGTTAAAATACACTAATACGCGTTCAACAAGTAGCTTTGCAGTAATTGCACAATTATCGATTCTTACGTAGAAAGCCTTTACTCAATAATGGTTACGGTAATTATCGCTCAAAGATTTTTTATTGAGTTAATAATTGTGCGTTGATATTTTATATTCATTGTTTCAATAATTATCATTACAGTGTATTTTTTTCATTATCGAAGCAATAATTCATATTATCCGAATAATACATATTAGATAACATTATTGGCAATGTCTAGAAAGTTACATTCAAGGAGAGGTTTGGTCACCCTAATTGCGGCCATGATGAAGAAATTCTTATTGGAAAGCCCTCTTCCACGGAAGCGCACGGTTGTCAATATTGTGACTTCTGTATAATATTATTTGTAAATAATTAATTATTGATTTATATGATGAGGAAAATATTGATTTTATGTGGATATAGATGGAAAATTTTTCAAATGACAATTGTTGAAATTAATATTTTATCTTTTACGATAAATAATTCATTTAAATATATTATTTTAATAATATAATAACTCGTGATGATTTTTTACAAGTAATGTGGGATATATGGAGTATCTGAGGGAGGAAGAGTATTTTTATTGCAATAAATGTTTAAAACATGTTAAACATGTTGGTGGACCCCATTTATTGACCGAAAATTTGATTATAGCACGTAAAATCGCTTCGCTTGTGGATTTGATTAATTTCTATTTGGAATTTGGAAAACTTTCTTACACCAAGTTGTAGAGAATTGAATTTCCCTATAAGAACTGCAAGATTCGAATTTTCTGATGAAAGGGCTTATTTATTATGAATTATTGAAGTTCGGAAGCTTCAAATAATTGATTTTTGTAAGTTTTAATTATTTATTTTATGAAAAAACGTTTTATCATTTCTTTCTAGAAAAGGTTGGCATGTGAAATGTTGGATCTGATTCCCAAAGAGGCATAGGAAATTTATTAATAATAATATATTTTATTAAATTTTCTACTTTTGTTCTAAGCGTTTTCCCATAAACAGTGGTGCTTAGGTTAGAATTGAAAATCACACATTTTGACTGAAGTTTTCTCTCTCTATATTATCGAGCGTATTCTTGTGAGTATTTTTGAGTATACTTTGAGTATTAAGTATACGGTGCAAAGTCCAAGTCATAGCCTTTATGTCCGGTGTTTACCCAGAAATCTTGGATCTTCCGAGGTAAGGGATATTATTTTTTTTCGTAATGATATTATTTCTTCAATATCATTATCTTTGAAATCATTGATCTGAAGTTTTATCAAATTTAGAACTTTTTCACGTCGGGGTTACTATTCATGGTTACTATTCACGAGTTACTATTATTAAGAGTTGGTTTATTCAGCTTAAAAGTTCTTATTCACGGTACTATTTAGTGAAGCGTGAAGATGTTTTTTGTGGAATTTCTATCTTTTGGTGTCGAGTTTATTCACGTGTCACAGACTATTCAAGTATCTGACACTATTCACATGTATCGGTACTATTTAGAAAAAATAAAATTTCTTCTTTTAGTCCAAATATCTATTCGGATACTAACTTCAGTTGTATCCATGTTTGATCATTCTTGAATTTTACACCACTATGATTATTTTTGAGGTATTTTTGGGCGTGGATTAAACCAAGTACGAATCCTTAATCCATAATCCTTGTCATTTTGTTTCTTTCGATTCGTTTCTTTAAAAAAAAATATTTTCATCATCCCTCGGTCTTAAATGATGATATTATGGAATATCTTTGGCACGTAGTGCAAAGATGAATGATTTTCTTAAGATTATCTTTGGCACCGTAGTGCAAAGATGAATGATTTACGAAGGAGAATATCTTTTGGTAGTAGTGCAAAGATGAGCAGTGTTTAAAATGAACATGACATTGATGATAAATATCTTTGGCCGAAGTCACGAAGATGAATATTTGATTCAAATGTGTATTGATTGATGTTACGGGATAAAGATGAGCGATGAACTTTTAAATTCATACATAGAAGATAGTAGTTTGCATTCTCACTTAACTCTTCTAATGAATTATTATTCCTTTGTGAATATTGATTTAAAATTTGTTGTCTATTGTGATACCTATTATTTTTCTGGTGAAGACTAACGATAATTTGTTGTATATTATCTTGAGTGTAATATTCTTTATCTTGCTTTTTAGTTGAGCTCACCTTTTTCCTTTTTGTTCCATTTTTCTCGGGAGGCGAGAATATAAGCGAGTCGTCGAGAAGTAAAGGAGTATGGAATGAAGGTTTTAGAAAAGTTGTTTAGTAGTCCTCACCATTTTTGTAAAATAATGTATCGATAAATGTGATGAGGATTTATTTGAGTATAGATATTAATGCCTAAGATAATATTTGTATTCAAACTCGAGTTTCTTTTGTTGTAATAATAAAGTTGTAGTTATTTACAATATCATGTATTGACAACTCGTAATAGGTGATGTATACCTATTTTGAAATACATAACAACTCGCTTATTTTATGAATTTATAAATATTACCACAACTATAACATTATTTCAAATTAACATCTTAATATTCAAAAAATGGTATTTATAGAAAAATTCATCTTTATTCATAAAGTTAAGGGTCTTGCAATAATGCTTTATCTAATAATATTATTCAAATAATATAAATGATTGATTTGATAATTTGAAATACTATCACAACAATTATTGAATCAACAATATAAAATAACAACGTAACAATTATTGAATCAATAAAATATTGAATAGTAATTCTTGTACATGCTAATTATTGAAATGAGTGACTTCTTATGTGGCGCCCCAAAATAGGGTCCATTCCATCCAACCCATTACGAGTCGCCAAATACATAGATATGAAATAACTACAACTTTATTATTACAACATATAAAGCTGTGAGTTTAAATACAGAATATTGTCATCTAGACAATATCCACAGCGCAAATAAATCCCCATCATAATTATTGATACATTATTTTACAAAATGGTGAGGACTACTAAACAACTCTCTAGAACCTTCATTTCATAGGCTAGTACTCAGCATCATTACACCTCACCCCGAAGAAAAATGGAACAAAAGGAAAAGGGTGAGCTCAACTAGCCCATAAAGAATATTATGACTAAGATAATATACAACAAATTATCATTAATCTTCAACAGGAAAAAACTAATAGAATACAATAGGCAACAAGTTTAAACCAATATTCATGTACGGAATAATAATTCATTAGAAAATTAAGAGAATGCAAAACCAACTATCTTCTATGCGTATGAATTTAAAGTTCATCGTCTATCTTTTATCCTCGTAACATCAATCAATATTTATCGAAGTTAAATATTCATCTTGCACTCTGGTGAAGATATTCATCGATTAATCATGTTCATCTAAACTTTGCTTCATTCGCACTCACACGCCAAAGATATTCATCGGGAAATCATTCATCTTGCACTGATTGCCAAAGATATTCCATAATATCATCATTTAAGATCAAGATGATGAAAAATATTTTTAAAGAAACGAATCCGATTAAAACAAAATGATGTTAAGGATTAATGATTAGGTATTGCTTTTAACGTCAAAATAATACAAAAATAATCGTAAAGGAATTGTAAAATTCAAGAATGATCAAAACATGGATACAATCAAAAAAAGATCCGAATAGATATTACTTTTAGACGAAAGAAAAATTTTCATTTTTGAATTGAATAAAAGTACAGATATCGGAATAGTGCCGTATACGTGAATAGTAACTCATGCACCAAAAGATAGAAATTTCCTGAAAAACATCATCACGCCGCGTGAATAGTACGTGATAAATATTAAATGTGAAATATCAGCATTTAACAGTAACTCGTGAATAGTAAGTAACTCACATAAAATAAATAAAAGTTTCTAAAAGACAATGATATCAAGAAAGTAATATCATTTGAGATAAATAAATCCCTTTACCATAAAAAGTTCAAAATTTGATAAAAGAAATTTCAAAAGATACTCAATACTCTTACAAGAATTCGAAATGAGATAATGATAGACTCACTATTTATAGAAATTTAGAAGAAATTAATATCATAAAACAAATTACATGAGAGAAGAAAATACACATGTTAAACATACTCAAAGATATAAAAAACGTTTTTTTAGTAAAATAAATAAAACTTCCACAATCAATTAGAATTTGAGAACTTCAATAATTCATAATAAATAGCCATTTATCGAACATTGCACCGATTTTTATAGAAATCAATAGCTCCATCCATTCAAAAAACTCACAAGAATATACTGAGACTAGATAATCAAATGATGTAATGGGTCCAATTCAACCAATGTTTAACATGTTTACTTCCTCCTCGGATACTCAATTCTACAACGTTGTAAAAATACTAAGCGTTAATATATTATAAAATATATATTTGCCGATTTTGTCGTAAAAGATAAAATATTTAATTTTCAACAATTGTCATTTAAAATAATTGAATATTTATTCATATAAATAATATTATATAAACAATTTTACCGTTATTTTTTTTATAAAAAGGTTATTTATGTCGCTTTCTATATCCGACATTCATTCCGTGGTAGAAAATTAAAATTTTATTCATAAAATGTTGGGGTCTTACAAAAATGGTGTTTCAAACTAAGATTTCGTATTTTATCAAGAGTTCAATTGTCTTAATCTTTCAATTTTACTTAAAAAATTTACTCCACAGATACTTATTAGAATTAACCCAAATCATAAAAACTCAAACAATTTTTTTTTTCTTTCAAATTTTAATTTTTTTTTTTTGTTTTTATTAGTTCCTTAATATAATACATAAGTAAAAATATAATTATAATAATGCAATGAATAAATAAAAATAATAAAAATGCAAAACTGCCCCCATATCTAAATTATGTATTGTCCTCAATGTAAACAAATGAAAAAAAGAGAATAAAGATGTGAAAGAATTATAACTTGTATGGTGGGGTAGGAACCGAATGAAAATATTGTACAAAAGAAAAATATATGTAGAAACTTACAAAGACATGTGCAATGCCAGTCATTTGGAATAATGTTGGTCAACAAGGTACACCACCTCCTCTGGTTCGTTTGACATTTTTAAAAAGGGATTGGTTCGTTGACCATTCACTTTGAAAATTTATCAACTCTTTGAATTTTCAATATCGCCTTGCCCCATGAGGGTAAACTACCTTTACTACAAAAGGTCCATCCCATCTAGAACGTAATTTTTTAGAAAATATAGCCTAGAGTTATACAAAAGAACTTGGGTTAAATGATTTTAAGTCGACATCTATAATAGATGACTTACAAATGGGTCAATGAACTTTTTTTTTACAATCAACTCAATCGAACTTTAGTTTACTAACAAAAGTTTAATATTAGTTAAAGATGTTGACTTTGAATGAAAATTACCACGTAGTTTCAGCTGGACGCGTGGCAATTTTTTTTTGATGTGTACATGATCCGTCCCACGTGGCTTTTCATGATGTCGAAATGGAGGAGAATTTACAAATGTAATAATATAAATTTACATAAAGCGTAATTTTTAATAAAATTTTTAAAAACGCAATTTTTTATAATAAAATTAAAAAAAATCTTTATTTTTTAATAAAAAATAATAATTATTTTATTTAAAAAAAAAAACAAACAACGCTCTCTCTCTCCTTCTCCTTCTCCGTCACAACAACGCAGTTTGTTTTTTAAAAAATAAAACACCGCTTTTTTAATAAAAATAATTATTTTTAATATAAAAAAACACAATTGTTTTTAATAAAAATAAAAAAGTACGCTTTTTTTAATAAAAGATAATAAAACAAATTTTTTATAAAACTAAAAAAGTGCAGTTTTTTTTAAAATAAATCTTTTAATAAAAAATTTATTTTAATTAAAAGATAAAGTTTTTTAAATAAAAAATTCAAATAAAAAGTTTTTATTAAAAAAGCGCATTTTATTTATTTTTAAAAAACATGTGTTTTTTTATTTTATTTAAAATATTTTTATTTTATTTTTTATTTAAAAAAATTGTATTTTATTTTTTATTTAAAAAATTGCATTTTTAATCAAAATAAATTTTTTATTAAAAATCGCATTTTATTTTTTTATTTAAAAAATCGTATTTTTTACTTTTAAAAAAAAAAGCAGTTTTTATTTTATTATTTTATTTAAAAAATTGTATTTTATTTTTTATTTAAAAAAATTGCATTTTTTAATTAAAATAAATTTTTTATTTAAAAAACTGAATTTTTAATTAAAATAAATCTTTTTATTAAAAAATTTCATTTTATTATTTTTTAAAAAAACTGTGTTTTATTTTTTTATTTAAAAAATAGTTTTATTTTAATTTTTTTATTAAAAACACGCGCTTTTTTTTTTTTTTTTATTAAAAAATGCGTTTTATTATCTTTTATTAAAAAAAGCGTGCTTTTTTTATTTCTATAAAAAATTATGTTTTTTATATTAAAAATAATTATTTTTTATTAAAAAAATTGTGTTTTATTTTTTAAAACCAAACTGCGTTGTTGTATTCGGAGAAGGAGAGAGAGCGTTGTTTTTTTTTTAAAAAAAAAAATTATTATTATTTTTTATTAAAAAAAATTGCTTTTTTTTAATTTTTATTGTAAAAAAACTGCGTTTTTTAAAAATTTTTATTAAAAAAATTGCGTTTTATGTACATTTATATTATTACATTTGTAAATTCTCCTCTATTTCACATCATGAAAGCCAAATGGGATGATCTGTGCTTACATCAAAAAAATTGCCACGTCGGCGACTTACGTGATAATTTCCAGTCAAAGTCAACATCTTTAACTTAATATTAAACTTTTGTTAGTAAACTAAAGTTCATGAGTCGATGGTAAGAAAAAAAAGTTCAAATGACCCATTTGTAAGTTTCCACTATATAAGATAAACGTTGACTTAGAAAACATTTAACCCAAAAGAACTTTTTAACAAGGTGAAAATGATTTTCTCAAAATAAATTTTTCATGAAACACTTTGTTTCATTATAAATTTTAGCTTTTTCATAAGCATCATTCATAATCTCATCTAACTCGGCTAATTGTAATTATTTACAACTCCCACCCGTGGACATCAAAATTCAATACTTTTATGGCCCACAAAGCGCAATGTTCAAGTTCATCAGGTACATTACAAGATTTCCTAAATACAAGCCTATATGGTAACATTTCTAAATTAGTCTTAAAAGCAGTACGATAAGCCCACAATGCATCTAACAATTTTAAAGACCAGTTTTTTCTATTGGAATTAACTGTTTTTTCCAGGATTTTTTTATTTACCTATTCGAGACTTATACTTGATCACTTATTTAAGGGTGATATGTGATGAGTGGGTTTCATACCCATTTCTAAATATTATTTTCGTTTAATATTCGTAAGGAGTATTATTTTCGTTCAATATTCGTAAGGGATATTATTTTTGTTTAATATTCATAAGAAATAATATTTTCTTTCATACTCGGTAGTATGCAAGTAATATTATTTCATTTTAGATTCCGAATTCTACACTCATTTTGTTAAGTATTGCTTCTATACTCCTTGAAATTAGTAGAATATCCTTGAAATTTTCATTTCATCTAGTATCGTTATGCAAGAATATTTTTCTGAACATTCTTGTTAAATTTTGATCTTTTCATGCCGAGGTACTATTCACGAAGTACTATTCACTCGAGTACTATTCACCCGGGGTACTATTCATGATAAAAATTGATTTCTTTTCTGTCCAAATTATTTTTAAATGAATATTATTCTTGAATTTTACTCCATAAAGCAGTTATCATGTTGACAATTTGGATATTATTGCATTTTGAATAAATTAAATTGTAAATCTTTAAAATTTATCCTTGCTTTCACTTAATTGAATTCGTATATCATTGTCATCATCCTCATGCTTATATTGAGATAAAAGTCATCTTTGGCCCGTAGTGCATAGATGGATTGTTGATTGGTATGATTATGACCAAGAATTATGTATCGGTATAATCATGACCCGTAATGTTACAAGTGATGTGGTAAAAGTCCTCATTGGCCCGTAGTGTATTGATAGACATTTGTTGGCATGATCATAACCATTGGTAATAATAACGAATATCATTGGCCCGTAGTGCATGGATAATTTATGGATGTGATACTAATGAATATCATTGGCCCGTATTGCATGGATAATTCAGTGATGTGGATTATTTATTGAGTTGTTTTACAGCGATGAAATATTGATGATGAACTTTTAAATCTTAGAAGATAGTAGATATCATGTTCTACTTGACTCTTCTAGTGGATTGTTTGTTTCGTTGCAATTAAACCTGTTGTCTATTGTATTCTATCAGTTTAAAATTGTTGAAGGCTAACGATAATTTATTCTGCATTATCTTAGTCAGAATATTCTTTACTAGGCTAGTTGAGCTCACCCTTTGCTTTCATTGTTCTCTTTAAGAAATGAGAATATAGTTGGGACTAGTCGGGGAATGGGGGTGATGATCTGAGATGGTGGCTATAGTAGTCCTCATTATTCTATAAAATAGTGTGATAATAATTGTAATGAGGACTCTATTTGAGTTTGGATATTGTCTACGAGACGATATTCGTGTTAAAACTCTCAGCTTACGTTTTTTTTTATTGTATTAATGAAGTTTGTATTTGAATTTTGTACCATGTATTTGGCGACTCAGAATGGGTTGTGTAGACCTATTTTGGGGGGCGTCACAGTTGGTGTCAGAGTTTAGGGATATGATCCCTGGCTGAGATTTGAGGCTAGAACTATGAGGGAAGAGACGGGTAAATCCTTCGCTAGTATGACCTACTTAAGCTTATTTGTTAATTAATTGGTCGGTCGGAATATAGGGATAATATGTGGCATGTCAATTAACCCTTGTTTTGTGGAAGTGTTTGAGAATGACATCTGAAATTATTGAGATAAGCAATGGAGCACATGAGACCATTGAGTCACCGCCAATCAATAACCAGGATAATGTGCATCAAGAAGGCAATAATCCTCGTGTAAACAACAACACCAACCAAATGACGAACGATGGTACGTTTAGGATATTTTTAGAATTCATGCAACACCAAACGAGAGAGACTCCTATTTATAATGCAGGTGGAGTCAATGGAAACTCACGGTTGGTCACTGCTAAGCAATTCAAGGAGCTGGGACTACCAGAGTTTTTGGGAAAGCCAGAGCCACTTAAGGCAGAGGCATGGATTAAGCAGATCACCAAGATATTTGATGTCTTGGGATGCTCCGAGGAGCAAAAATTTTCCTTCGCCACTTTTATGTTGCGTGAAGTATCAGATTACTGGTGGGAATTTGTAAAACGTACTCATCTTTCCGCACTAAAGATGTCTTGGGAGAAGTTTCAAGAATTGTTCAACGACAAGTACTTTCTCG
Organism: Panax quinquefolius; assembly: GCA_020205615.1. Classification (NCBI taxonomy): domain Eukaryota; kingdom Viridiplantae; phylum Streptophyta; class Magnoliopsida; order Apiales; family Araliaceae; genus Panax; species Panax quinquefolius. The sequence goes on along the minus strand of CM035169.1, from coordinate 46,310,179 downwards.
AAAGTATTCGTCACATGAAGGAGGTGGAATTCATCAAGCTGGAGCAAAAAAATATGACCGTGTCGCAGTACGAGGCAAAGTTTGCCGAGTTATCTCGGTTTGCATCCCATTTGGTAGATAATGAGGATCGAATGATGTGAATGTTTACTGAGGTTTGAAACTCGAAATACGTCAATACCTCATTTCTTACAAACTTTGTTTGTATTTAGATGTTGTGAATAGGGCCCAGTTATTAGAACGTGATTATGAGTCAACTCAACCAAAAGGCAACGACCAACAACACGATAATAATCGTAATGGTGGCAAAGGCCATCGGAACAATGATAACCATCGTGGTGGAAATTATCATGCCAGAAATGGTAACCACTTCTGTGGTAATCATGGCCAAGATAATAGGAAAGGTGAACTAAGTGAGAATAACTTTGAGAAGATAAGATTCAACAATGACGGAAAGACGTCGACACCAACACCCGTTTCCAAAGAAGGAGAACGACCACCGGTCGTATGTTAGAAATGCCAAGGGGAGGGATACAACAGTCCAAACTGTACGCAGCAATCAAAAGCGTATTAGAATTACGGAAGAGAAGGTCACCTAGCCTGATTTTGTAGTGTAGTGATGACAAGTCCAGCTGGGATTGAGACACCAAAGGCCGTCCTAGACAAGTTAAAGTCGGTAGTTTAAGGGAGAGAATTTTTCGTGATGAGGAACCCGAACAAAGTTATCATGGGTAAGCTAATCATAAACTCTTACAAAGTTTATACTTTATTCGACACCGGTTCTACCCACTCTTTTATTTCACCTACTTGCGCTCAACGTTTAAACTTGACTCTAGAGAAATTAGATTTTGACTTATCTGTTGAACCTCTATTGGGAGAAACCTTCGTTACCTCTACTGTTTATAAATCTTGTGTGATTCAAATCGACACTTTCACATTACCTATTGATCTCATCTCTTTAAAAATAATTGCATTGATGTGATTTTAGGAATCGACTGGTTAACTACTCATCATGCTAAAATTGATTATTTTCATAAGGTTATTAGCTTTCATATTCTTAACAAACCTATTATGCGAATTCAAGCAACCAAACCACTAAAGTCAATCACTGTCATATCAAGCCATAAGTAAAGAGCCCCGAGCCTTTCGCTGGTGACTTCCTTATGTGGGATGTACCGAAGCCAGATTTTTCGTAGGGGACGCCGTGAATAAACGGCGGCAAGTTGATAGGTATCAATGTGAGGTGATATCCAAGTCATGGATGAGAATCACAGTTTTGAATGATATTTCTATTGTTAATAAATTTCATGACATATTCCCCAAATAACTTCTTGGCCTACCCTCAGAACGTGAAATCGAATTTTGTATCGACCTTGAACCCGGTACAAAACCATCAAATAATTCTTCACCTAGAACGAACGTAACATGTGCCAAAGAAGTTGGCTCGAGCTATTGAAAGATTATGATTATACCATTTAATACCATCCTGGAAAAGTGAACGTAGTAGCTGACGCATTGAGTAGAAGATTATATGCGGGTACGAGCGAGATATTGTCAATGCAAAGACCCATTTCGTATTACTTACAAATGATGGAGATATAGTTAAAGACTCTAGGGACCTACGCGATGATGTCAAATATACGATTAGAAACGACTTTAATCGATAAATTTAAAGCTGCTCAAGCTACAGACCCCGGGCTGATGAATATTAAGAAAAATGTGCAAGAAGGCGTTATTATAGAAGCAAGAATCGATGAAGAGAGGAAATCTCAACCCTCGATTTATTGGTCTATTCAAAATCCTTGATTGAGTAAGAATGTGGCCTATAGACTAGCCTTACTGCTAAGTATGTCACGTGTTCATAACGTTTTTCACGTATCGATGTTACGCAAATATGTGGATGACCCGAACCACATTATTGAATTAGAACTAGACGAGATATCGGAAGATTTAATGTATGAAGAGGTACTTATTAAAATCTTTGATAAGAAAGAACATATTCTATGCTCCAAGGTTATACCTCAAGTCAACGTTTTGTGGAGAAACCATGATGTTGAGGAAATGACCTGGGAGTTGGAATCTGAAATGAAATCAAGGTATCCTCACCTCTTAGATATATCAGGTACATACACCAATTTCGAGGATGAAATTTCATAAGGAGGGGAGGTTGTAAGACCCCAACTTTTATGAATAAAAAATTAATTTTCTCTAAATGTTATTTTGATTAATAAGGTGTGGTTTTGATATAATGTTATAGTTTTGGGTAAAATTTACAAATTTTTCAAAGTAAGAAAGTTGTCATAAAATATTCGATTGGTCGGGGAATATTTGTTTTATCAGGGAATATTCGTACGACGACATAATCATTAGTGGACCCCACAACGGAATTACTGTCGGAGTTAGAAAATGACAGAAATAACTTTTTATAAGAATAACGGCAAAAGTTTTACCGTTAACTGTTGAAATACCCGGTGATAAAAGTACAGTAATAACCGTGGTTGCATAGTAACACACGGTATTATACAGTATTTTTGATTATTGATGCTTACGTGAGAAGTCACTCAGTTTTATTCAATTATTGCCACAATAATTGCTGCATAATATCTCTCATATTATTGATTCAATTATTGTCACAATATCATCTGCGTAAAATATTTTATATTATTAAATCAATAATTGAGACGACAAAGTTATTCATATTATTATTTGCATTATTGACGATGTCTAGAAAGTTCTATCGAGGAAAGGGGTTTGGTCACCTAATTGCGCGCCAATAAGGAGAAGTCCTTATCGGAAAGCCCCCTCTTTCCTGGGAATGATCTGGTTCTTAATATTGTGAGTTATAATATTAATGATGAATAAAGATCATGTTAATTAAAGATAAGAATAATAATTGATGAGGGGAAGATGTTTGTTCAATTATCCTTTTAAATTGGTGTTTGTTCATTATTCCGTATGTTAGGATATTATTGGCCAATTTTTCAAATAAGGCAGCTACTGTTCACTGCCTAATGAATGAGGGCGCCCCCTCATTGGTCCATATATCCCAAACTCAATTACCTTCAAAAGAGGGCGCCCCCTCATTGGTCTACATCTCCCACTTTGCTAGTTACCTTAATGGGAGGGCACTCTCTCATTGGTTGACTCAAAAATGTGCCGATAAATTGCATACTCGTGAATTCTTTTTTCTTCCATAAATTCCGTGATTATTTTCTTAAATAATATCCTGCCATTCTCCTATAAATAGGATGCTAGTTTAGAAATGAAAAGCACACCAGAATCAAAGAATTCTTCTTCTATAATATTGAGCGTATTTCTTTTGAGTTTAAGGAAGCTTTGAGTGTAGGAAACAGTATAAGTTTTCTTCAAGAATATTCCCGCCCTACCAGTCAGAAGTACTCTCCTTTTAAGGTAAGGGGTTTCATATTCGCTTACGATATTATTTTTCGTATTCATAAGGAATTTTATTTTTGTTCAATATTCGTAAGGAATATTATTTTTGTTCAATATTCGTAAGGAATATTATCTTCTTTCAATATTCGTAAGGAATATTATTTTCGTTCAACGGTCGTAAGGGGTATTATTTATTTCATATTCGTTTACGATATTATTTTTCGTATTCATAAAGAATATTATTTTCGTTCAATATTCGTAAGGAATATCATTTTCGTTGAGTATCCGTAAGGGATATTATCTTCGTTTAATATTCGTAAGGAATATTATTTTCGTTTAATATTCGTAAGGAATATTATTTTCGTTCAATATTCGTAAGAGATATTACTTTTGTTCAATATTCGTAAGAAATAATATTTTCTTCCATACTCTGTAGTATGTAAGTAATGTTATTTTGTTTCAGATTCTGAATGCTACACTCATTTTGTTAGGTATTGCTTCTATACTACTTGAAATTAGTAGAATATCCTTGAAATTTGAGTTTCATCTAGTATCGTTATACAAGAATATTTTTCTGAATATTCTTGTTAAATTTTGATCTTTTCATGCCGGGTTATTATTCACGGAGTACTATTCACTCGGGTACTATTCACCCAGGGTACTATTCATGAAAAAAATTGATTTCTTTTTTGTCCAAATTATTTTTACGTGAATATTATTCTTGAATTTTACTCCACAAAGCAGTTATCATGTTGACAATTTGAACATTCTTGAACTCTGAATAAATTGAATTATAAATCTTTAAAATTTATCCTTGCTTTCACTTAATTGAATTCGTATATCATTGTCATCATCCTCATGCTTATATTATGATGAAAGTCATCTTTGGCATGTGGTGCATAGATGGATTGTTGATTGGTATGATTATGACCAAGAATTATGTATCGGTATAATCATGACCCGTAATGTTACAAGTGATGTGGTAAAAGTCCTCTTTGGCCCGTAGCGCATGGATAATTCAGTGATGTGGATTATTTATTGAGCTGTGTTACAACGATAAAATATTGATGATGAACTTTTAAATCATAGAAGATAGTAGATACCATGCTCTAATTAACTCTTCTAATGGATTATTTGTTCCGTTGCAGTTAAACTTGCATTCTATTGTATTCTATCAGTTTAACATTGTTGAAGGCTAACGATAATTTATTCTGCATTATCTTAGTCATAATATTCTTTACTGGGCTAGTTGAGCTCACCCTTTGCTTTCATTGTTTCTCTTGTGAAATGAGAATATAATTTGAGACTAGTCGGGGAACGGGGTGATGATCTGAGATGGTGGCTATAGTAGTCCTCACTATTCTATAAAATAGTGTGATAATAATTGTAATGAGGACTATATTTGAGTTTGAATATTGTCTACGAGACAATATTTGTGTTAAACTCTTAGCTTACGTTTGTCGTATTGTATTAATGAAGTTTGTATTTGAGTTTTGTACCATGTATTTGGCGACTCAGAATGGGTTATGTATACCTATTTTGGGGGCGTCACAAGTAAGATGTCTTATGCTTCGACAATATTATCTATCATATATGGGATGATATGTAAGAGACCTATTATTGCTTATGCACTGAGTGTGACAAGCATATATTAGTCACATTATGGAGAAAAAAGTACTTAAAAAGACTAAGAATGTATTTCTAGTGTATGGTGGGTCCGATTTGAAATTAAAGGGCTATACAGACTCAAAATTTTTAGACCAACCAAGATGACAACAAATCCACCTCAAGTTATGTGTTTACCTTAAATGGTGGTGCAATGAGTTAGAAAAGTTCCAACCAGCAAACGGTTGTTGATTTAGTGATAGAAGCAGAGTACATAGCTGCAAGTGAAGCTGCAAAGGAAGTTGTTTGGATGCAAAAATTCATTACTAAACTTGGAGTTGTTCCTAGCTTACAAGGACTAGTGCTTGTATATTTTAACAATACTAGGGTTGTTTCACAAGCTAAGGAACTCAAGTCTCATCAGAAATCCAAGTATGTGTTGCGGTGCTTTCATTTGATTAGGGAAATCATCGAAAGAGAAGATGTCACCTTGGATGAAAGTAATATGACCTCAAGCCAATCACATTGGATGTGATAATCATTTACTTTGTAATCTTGTTCATTTATTAATAAGAAAATTTATATAATACAGTAGGCATTTTTTATCCATGTTAATTAGTTAAATTAATAAATGTGACAAATTCATAGTTTTAGAGCAATTCTTTTAGAATCATGATATTGATAATGCTAATGAGATCTAAGTTCTAGATAACTCTAAAACTAGAGTGTTCCTAATCATATGGATTGCTAATGTGAGGTTACTGATTCTAGATAAATTAGTACATACTATACTTGCTTTGTTGAAAAGGATGATTGATCTCATAATCATTTGTGTGGAGATAGTAAAGAAAGTATGTAAGTGTTTATTTGAGAATAATTTCACTGAACGTGATTCACTTAAAGGAACCCTAATGAAGTTTTACTTGTTTGACAATAGGAGCTCCTATAGTGATAGTTGTATATTCTAAATTATACTTTATCATCTTCCTTAATACTTAAAAGTATGTTGTAGGGTATGTTCGAGTATAATAAAGTATACATGGATGTAGGTGAATGATCAACAAAGGATCTACCACTTCTAGTAAAGAGAGAGAATGTATTATGCGATTCGATGAATGACAACTCTGATTTAAATTAATCAGAGTTATGCATTTTAAGAAAAGAAATGCATATGATTAAATAAATAAGACTTGTTAGTAATTTCATGTCTTATGTTTAATCGGGATATTGTACAGTAGAAGGATTGAATTATATGATAACTATTCACATAATAGGTTCTTTGTATTCTTTGTGATAATATTTATGATTTACATTGAATTCATATTATCCGGATAATCATGATACATTATTTATAAGGTGTCACTCATGATGTAAAATAAATATTATTTATTTATATTTGAATTAAAGGAGTTTAACTCATTATAAATAATATTAGAATTGTTCTAATTTATTTATTCTATTACACCGATTTAATATTGAACCTGTAGGGTCACACCACAAAAGGGAGAAATATGATTTTAGAAGTAATTGACTTAATAATAATAAATTAAGTGTATTTAATTTATTAGTGGAATAAATTAATTATCTTAAGATTTATAATTAAGTATGGAGAAATGCTAATATTATAAATTAATAAGATTAGTCAACTTATTATTATTATTATTATTATTATTATTATTATTATTATTATTATTATTATTATTATTATTATCATTATTATTAAATTGACTAAATAATAATAATATAGTATTTGAAGAAATACTACTATTTATAATTGAGTATTTGGAGAAATACTTGATTATAAATAAATAAAAGGAGTCTTATTATTATTATTATTATTATTATTATTATTATTATTATTATTATTATTATTATTTAGTTCCTAATAAGATTGGAAATTAAATTAAAACCCTAACTTCTAAAAGGTTTAGGATTAGGGTTAGTCTATAAATAAGAGGAGTCTTATTGTGGGATAGACTAATGCAATTTTTGCAATTTGCATCTCTCTTGCAAGCATTCTCAAAACCCTAAGGAGTTAGGGTAGAGAGAATTAGGGTTAGCCACCCAAGAACTAGTAGAATCTAAAATGACATCTTCAATCTATTCCTCTAGGTGGATACCTCTTGGGCGTTGCATACACTTTGTGACGAACGTGTGATCCGGATATTGGAGAGATCCCGAAGAAGAAAAGATTGGAATTTGAAGTCTTCATCAAAGGTTGACATGCTTCAAATGTATATCTTTATCCTTTCTCAATTAATTATGTTTCAGAAGGCTATATATTGGGATTGCTAAAAAAAATTTAAATTTCTACTTTGCATGCTTCCGTTGTTATTTCAATTAGATTGAATGATTTGATCTTGTTTCAGCAATCCTAAATTGGAGATAGTAGACTCTCAGAATAACATTGCAGATCCATTTACTAAAGCATTACCACAACATCAGTTCAATTTCCACTTAGAGAAGATATGTATTAGATACCAAAGCAATTGAATTTAGTGCAATTAGGAGATTGAAAGTAATACGCCCTCCAGCCAATCACATTGGATGTGATAAACATTTACTTTGTAGTCTTGTTCATTTATTAATAAAATAATTTATTTAATTAAATGCATTCTTTATCCATGTTTAATTGGTTAAATTAAATAAATATGATAAACCTATAGTTTTGGAGCAATACTTTTAGAATCATGATGTTGATCATGCTAATGAGATCTAAATTCTAGATAGCTCGAAAACTAAAATGTTCCTTGTTGTTGGATCACTAATGTGGGATTACTGATTTTGGATAGATTAGTAAATACTATGCTTGCTCTGTTGAAGAGGATGATTGATTTCATAATTATTTGTGTGGAGACACTAAAGCAAGTATGTAGGTGCTTATTGGAGAATAAGTTCATTGAACGTGACTCGATTAAAGAAACCCTAATGAAGTTTTACTTGCTTGTCAATGGGATTTTCTACAGTGATTGTAGTACAAGTAATCCTTGGACTTGAGATTGTTATAATATCTTGTGTATTCTGAGTTATACTTTGTCATATTCCATAATACTTCAGAGTATGTTATAAGGTATGTTCGGGTATAATAAAGTGTACATGGAAGTAGGTGAATGATCAACAAAGGATATACCACTTCAAATAAAGGAAAAGAATGTCCTATGTGATTCGATAAGTGACAACTCAAAAATCTCTGATCATGGTTGAATGAAAATTAGGAAGGAGTTTCTAATTTACATTAACTAGAGTTATGCATTTTAGAATCAAAATACATATGATTAAATAAATAAAACTTGACAGTAATTCCATGTTTTATATTTGATTGGGACATTGTATGGTAGAAGAATTGAATGGTACAAAAACTATTTACAAAATAGGTTCTTTGTGATTAAACATTGAATTCATATTATTTGGATAATCACGATACATTATTGTAAGGTGTCACTGATGTAAAATAAATATTATTTATTAATTTGTGTTTGAATTAAAGGAGTATAATTCATTATAAATAATATTAGAATGATTCTAATTTATTTATTCAATTATCGACTTAATATTGAACCTAAAATGTCACACCATAAAAGAGAAATATAATTTTGAAGTGATTGACTTAATAATAATAATAAAGTGTATTTAATTTATTAGTGGAATAAATTAAATAACTTAATATTTATAATTAAGTATTTGGAGAAATACTAAATATAAATTAATAAGAAGTATTATTATTATAAATTCTTTAATTCTTAAATAGTATGAGAATTAAATTAAAAGCCTAAATCCTAATAGGTTAGTCTATAAATAAGAGTGGTCTTGTTATAGAAGGAAGTCAATATTTTGATACAACAAAAGTATTCTCAAAACCTAAAGAGTTAGGAGAGAGAGAGAGAGAATTAAGTCTAGTCACCCATGGTTTGGAGAAACCTAAATTCACTTCATCAATTAATATTCTCTTGGTGGATCACCTTTAGAGCGTTACACACACTAAGTAGTTTGCGTTTGATCCGAGAAATTGGAGAAGCACGAAGGAGAAACAGATTGAAGCTTGAAGATCACATCAAGGAGTTGATCATCTCCATAAGGTATATCTTTTATCCTTACTCAATTAATAATATTGCATAAGGTAACTCATGGGATTGCAGAAAATTTTAAATTCTATATCTATGCATGCTTTTGCTATTTTATAATTTGATTGTATGTTTGTTCTTGTTTCTGCAAACCAAAACTTAGAACTAAGTCATGGTGGTTAATTCATTCATGAAATGTAAACCCAAATATGAAAAAATCATCTATGGATTTTTTTTGGAATTTCTCTATAATATTCGAAAAAATTGCCCATCATGCATCTTTAAAAGGTGGTAGGGGCACTATATAGCCCAAAGGGTAGATGAAGATATGCAAAGGTTTCATAAGGACAAATGAATGTAGTATTTTCTCAGTCTTCTAGGGCTATAGGAATTTGAAAGTAGCCCGAGTAACCATCAAGGAAATAATAGTAAGCATGACCAGCTAACCTTTCTAGAATTTGGTCTATGAAAGGTTAAAGAAAATGATCATTTCTTGTGGCAACAATAAGTTTTCTATAGTCTATAAAAACCCTCTAACAGATTGGACACAAGTGTGAATTAACTCATTATCTTCATTTTGAACCACAATTAAGCCAGACTTTTTAGGTGCCACTTGAATAGGACTTACCCAAAAGCTATCAAAAATGGGATAAATGATCCAATTATCTAGACACTCAAGAATTTCCTTCCTAACTACCTCTTTTAGAACTGGGTTCAACCGCCTCTGTGGGTATCTCACTAGTTTAGCATCATCTATTAAGTGGATCTTATATTGGACAATGGCTAAACTGATCCCCTTAATATCTGTTATGCTCTATCATATTGATTCCTTGTTCTTTCTAAGGATGGTCAATAACTCTTCTTCTCGTGTGTTTGTTAAACCGGAAGAAATGATCACAAGAAGAGTTTTGGAGGGACCTAGATAGACATATTTAAGATTATTAGGAAGAGGCTTGAGTTCTAACTCTGGTGGACTCTTTTCAAGATGTTTTAAAGATTGCAACAATGGTTTAGTTCACGTAGTTCTCATTTATAGTAAAACATGGATGTGGATGACTTTAACATTTCATTCATCTTATTTACATATTCTGTCTCATCCCAATTTTGACCAAAATGATTTAGACAAAAATTAAGAATTTCATCTTCTCCCATAAGTTCATTTTCAGACATTTCCTTAATCATGTTTACTTTAACGGGTCGGTCATAAAAATCACTAGGTTATTTTCCTATATTAAACACATTTAAGTCAATTTTTATATTCCCAAATGTCAATTTTATAGTCCATTTTTACAATTGCTTAACGCATTAAAGGATGCTAAAATTGGTCTACCTAAAATAACAGGAATGTGACCCTTGGGATTGGCAACAAGTTGGGTTTCAAGGATAACAAAGTCAAAAGGGAATAATAAATTATCAACCTTAGTGAGTACATCATCAACTATTCCTTTTGCCACTTTAATGAAACGGTAAGATAGTTGGAGTGTGACATTTGTCTTGTTCAACTCCCTTAAGCCCAAGGTTTGGTACACATAAAATGGTAACAGGTTCACATTAGCTTTTAAATCAAGCAAAACTTTTTCAATTAAGGTGTCATCTATGATGCATAAAATAGTAGGGCAACTGGGGTCCTTATACTTATAGGGACTTGACATGTCAAGATAGAACTAACATGAACTGTTAGAAAAGTTTTCTTAAGAACATGAGTGGCTCTTTTTTTTTGTGGTCAAATCTTTTTGACATTTAGCATATGAGGGAACTTGTTGAATGACATCTAGAAAAGGAATATTAATTTTCACTTGTTTAAACACTTCTAGAATTTTATCTAACGACTGCTTATTTGAATTAAGTCTTTGAGAGAATGGGGTTTTGGTTTAAAGACTTTTTCATTTGACTCTGAAGATGTGGTTTGATCATTTTTTGACACATGCTCAGTAGATGGGCCTATTGACTCAGAGTTTGTGGGCTTTTCAGGTTGGGTTGACTTTGAAGATGGATTATTAACATTTAATTTTTTTTCTTCATTATCAATGTCAGCATAATGATTGTTAAAATAATTTTCAGACCATAAAGAGATTACAAAATTCATATGATTGACTTGGTTATTTTCAAGTGAATTAGCATGATAAGGTTTTTGATTAGGGACTAAAAATTTTGGATTGGTCTCGAGTTGACTAGGAAACTTACCCATCTTTCTTTCACTAATTGTATTGGCCAATTAATTGACTCATTTGGATCTCTAAACGAGATAAGGTTTGGTTAGTATTTTTCATTAACGTTTTCATGCTCTTCTCTAAAGTGCCAAGTCTTTTATCACTTTCATTAGAAAAACATGATGGATATTGAGTTGCTGTATTTGAATTTTGGTACGGACCATGATTCAATTATTGGTAAGGTTGATAAAATTGATTTAGAGACAGATTGGCCTGATTTGAAGAGTTATTTAGGTATGGTCCTTGGTTTCATACAAAATTAAGATGGTTTCTCCAAGCTGGATTATAAATGGGTGCAAATGGGTCATTTATAGGTCTTTGAAACATTGCATTGATTTGGTCATATTTTTCAGGTTGGGCCATGACTCTAGGACATTCATCTATCACATGACTTAGTGAATGTAAGACCCCAATTTTTATGAATAAAGATGAATTTTCTATAAATATTATTTTTGAATATTATGGAGTGAATTTAATATAATGTTATAGTTGTGGGTAATATTTATAAATTTGTAAAGTACGCAAGTTGTTATATTATATTCGATTGGCCAGGGAATATTCATTTTAACAGGGAATATTCATACGACGACACAATCATTGGTGGACCCCACAACGGAATTATTGTCGGATTGAGAAAACGACAAAAATATCTTTTTATAAAAATAATAGCGAAAGTTTTACCGTTAACTGTTAGAATACCCGGTGGTTAAAATACAAGATGTCGCATTGTTGCATGAAAGAATTACGGTATTATCGCATGTTATTTTTGAATTATTGATTCTTACGTAAGAAAACATTACTCAATAATTTTTACAATAATTACTGTTCAATATTTTATTTTATTGATTCAATAATTGTTGAATTGACATTTTATATTATTGTTGTTTCAATAATTGTCACTGCACATTATTTTCCATTATCAAATTAATAATTCATTTTATTTGAATAATATTATTAGATAACATTATTGGCAATGTCTAAAAAGTTCTATCAAGGAGATGTTTGGTCACCTAATTGCGCGCTAGTAAAGAGAAATCCTTATCGAAAAAGCCATCTCTTTCTTGGGAACGGCCTAGTTGTTATTATTGTGATTCTGTAATATTATTTGTGAATAATTAATTATTAATTTATATGATAAGAAAATATTTATTTTATATGGACATAAATGATAGATAGGAAAATATTTATTTTATGTTGTTATAAATGAAGAAATTAATATTGAGGTATTTTATCAGTATTTTGTCGGATTGGAGGTATTAAAAATCAAATTGGTGTTCTTAAAGCTCTATTGCGTGAGTTATAATTTTGATCCGACCGTTGGATCGTTGTGATTTTTGAATATGTTATACATATATAAGTTGAGTATATGACCACAAATTTTGAACCGTTAAAAATTAACGTATGATTTGTTATGAATTTTATGAGGTATTGAAAATCATCAGTTTGTGGATTTCGAATATTTTCTGTTTTGAATTTGGAAAAACTTTCTTCTGGAAAGTTGTAGAGAATTCGATTTTGTGCGGAATGAACATAAAATTCGTATTTTTCTGATAAAAGGGCTCTTTATTATGAATTATTGAAGTTTTAGAAATAAATATATTTATTTAAAATATGGGTGGGCCCCACTTTTATTTGGTGTGGAAAATCTGAATTTTGGTGGGTTCCACTTGTGGTGGCTGAATTTTGGTCCAAGAGGTATACGTAGAAATTTTTTGAAAATAATATTATTTTATTAATTTAGTCTCTTATGGCGTTCTAGCATTTTCCTATAATTTGGCGCTTAAGTTAGAATTGAAAATCACACCAGAATCAGAGAATTCTTCTTCTATAATATTGAGCGTATTTCTTTCGAGTTTTAGAAAGTTTTGAGCGTAGAAAAACAGTGAAAGTTTTCTTCAAGAATATCCCCGCTATACCAGTTGGAATACTTTTCTTTTCAAGGTAAGAGATGTTATTTTTGTTCAATATTCGCTTGAAATAATATTTTCTTCCATACTCTGTAGTATGTAAGTAATATTATTTCGTTTCAGATTTTGAATTTTATACTCATTTTGTTAAGTTTTGGCTTCTATATTCCATGAAATTAGTAGAATATCCTTGATATTTGCGCTTCATCCAATATCTTTTCATGAAAATATTATTCTGAGCATTCTTGATAAGTTTTAACTTTTTCATGTCGGGGTACTATTCATGGGGTACTATTCACTCGAGTACTATTCACCCGGGGTACTATTCATGATAAAAATTGAGTCATTTTCGGTCCAAATTATTTTTGGTACAATATTATTCTTGAATTTTACTTCATAAAGTAGTATCGTGTTGACAATTTGGACGTTATTGATTTCTGGATAAATTAAATTATAAATCTTTAAAAATTTATCCTTGAACTTGTTTTATTGAATTCTTATATTATTGTCATCATCCTCATGATTTTATTATGTTGAAAGTCATCTGTGGCCTGTAGTGCATAGATGGACTTGGTATGATTATGACTGTGGATTATTCTTAAGTATAATCATAATCGTAATGTTACAAATGATGTGGTAAAAGTCTTCATTGGCTCAGTAGTGCATTGATGGACGATTGTTGGCATGATCATGACCATTGATGAATACACAAATATCCTCGCCCCAGAGTGTATGGATAATTTGTGGTTACGATACTAATGAATATCCTCCTGGTCGTAGTGCGAGGATGATGTGGATTATTTATTGTCGAGTCTCGGCGATAAAAGTGATAAAACCTTTTAAATCATAGAAGATAGTAGATTTTATTCTCTCTTGACTCTTCTAAGATTTTATTCTGGACTCTTCTAATGGATTCTTGTTCGCTGCATTAAACTTGATATTTGTTATATCTTATCGGTTTAACATTTGTTCAAGGCTAACGATAAATTATTCGCATTATCTTAGTCATAATATTTCTTACTGGGCTAGTTGAGCTCACCCTTTTGCTTTCATTTTCCACTTCGGGAAATGAGAACGTTGCCGGGAATAATCGGGGAACAAAGTGACGATCCAGATGATAGCATTAGTAGTCCTCACTATTCTATAAAATAGTGTGATAATAAATGTATTGAGGACTCCTTTTGAGTTGAATAATGTCTAGAAGACAATATTCGTATTAAAACTCTCAGTTTATGTTTTGCTGTATGTCACACGACAATTGTATTATTAAGTTATATTTGAATTTCGTACCATGTATTTGGCGACTCAAGATGGGTGATTTATACCTATTTTGGGGGCGTCACAGTGAATTACACCTTAGATATAAAGGTGTTGGTGTTGAGACTTGGTTCACATGTGATGGTCCTCTATATATTTTCTAAAGTATCTAGTCTTTCAAGTACACCATCAAACTTAGCTTCAATGGCAATTGAATTGTCAATTATATGAACACCCTAGATGAGTTATGTTTATTGATCTCTCGGGTGGTTTTTCATTACATGACTTTTCTGCTAAGTCTTCTAAATACTCCAAAGTCTTTTCCTCATTATTTTTTGAAAACATCCCCTTGACACGTTGACTCTAACATTGTTTTAGTGAGATAGTCTAAACCTTCGTAGGAAATTTGACACAATCATCTCCCTTTTTCAATTTCATAGTGTGGGGACTGGGATAACAAATTTTTAAATCTATCAAAATATTTTCAAAAGGAGTACTCTTTTTCAAGTTGGCAAAATTGATGAATTGCAATCCTAATTTTAGCAGTTTTATGATTTAAAAAATATTTTTTAGAAATGTAACAATAAATCCCTCTCAAGTTGATATAGAATTATTTGCCAGACTATATAATCACTTTTTAGCATTATCTTTTAAAACAAATGTGATAAATCTTAGTCTAATTGAGTCATCAAACAAGTGTTGTATTTTCATTAAAGCATAAACTTTCTCAAATTCCTGAATGAATAAATATGAATATTCTATACCAATGAACCTAGGTAACATATTTATAAAATGTGGTTTAAATTTAAAATTATTACCAGTTATCGATGGTAGATTGATGAATGAAGGTTGAGCAGAGCGAGGAGGATAACATCGATCCCTTAAAGAAACAGTTTTTGTGACCTCCATTTTTCTTAAAAGTGAGAACTTTTAAAGTGAACTCCGAAAAATCAAGTTTTCTCATTAATCAGGATGTTTTGTCCTTGTTCCTCACTTTTTTTGCATAAACGAATAAGCACACAAAAACAAATAAGAGAAAATAGTAATAAATAAGAAAAAAATTACTTCTAAGGTCAACCTAAATAAAATCTAGACAACTCCTAACTGTTTCAAGTTTCATCTCAATGTCCACTAAATTCAAAATTAATCACAACACTAGCTAGTTAAGTGTAAGAATGGTGAGAGTCTCTCCCGTGGATACGGTGACTAATTGAATAACCACACGTTTTTAAGGCGATTGCCTTTTGAACCACTTGCCTATACACCAATAGTTTGATTAATTTTAAAATTTAGACTCATTTTGAAGTCTCTTGTCCTAATTGAGCTCGAGAGTCTTAAGGGCTAAAGTCTACTTGATTTTATTAAGTCAAGGTTATGCAAGATATAAGTTGAGTTATTTGTGGGCCAATGAATAGTGATAAAATCTCCACCTTATCTTATAAAGGTTTTTGCCCTTAAAGTTAGATAAAAGATTAAAATGAACAATTAAAAAAAATTGTAAACAAATAAAATTTATTTACAAATATTACATACAAGACAAAGTTTTTTTTTTTGGGTTTACGTGTTGAGAACCTACACTATTACCAATTCAATTGTAGATATATATTTCATCCTAGGGGTCTAGGGGGAATATGAAAAAAAAAAAACTTACATGTTTAATCTTCTATATATTCTACTGAATTCCAATATCTTGATGAGAGATTTCTCAACTGAAGGATACATTTTTGCACAATAAAATATTGATTTTTACCATCATCTTTGGTCTACAAGGCAAGTTCTTGATATATTTTTTTTTTTTGATAACAAGTTCTTGATACTCGAGCAACTGGCAAGTTGAAAAAATCTATCCCCCCCCCCTCCCTCCCTCCCCCTCCCCCTCCCAGGATAACTTAACCCACTTCCGGACAGCCCCCACCCCCACTAAAAAGATAAAAAAGTAAAAAAAAAAAAATCATAAAGGATAATTTATGATTTATCCCTTCCGTGGGGCCCACGTCTTATCCCTTAAAACAAACATAGGCACAGAGCCTAAATTGGGAAGAAAGTGGATGTAGCTTTCAGCAAGCAGCATACAATTAACATGGTGTGTGTAAAAAGGGTGAAAGCTCTCTACACATCATCAACAAAATGTCCACAATTGATCAAGACATGGGCTGATATCAACACCAAGTAATCAGCAATCCTCCCACATAACTTTGGAACAATGGGACCTAGGATTAGGTGGGACCACCATTCACTACATTAGTAACATTTATTTTTAGAATTTTAAGCAAAACAATTACAAAAAAGATAACAAATGCAGTCAATTGAATCAAAGATTTATAAATATTAAATCCCTTTAACTTCAGACCGTATAATATTAAAATTTGTAAAATATCTAAAAAAATATATTTATCATAAATTTTATTATTTTGAATTAAATTAATAAAATATTTCAAATTAACCTTCAAAAGTCTTATTGATTATATAGAACAAATGGAATAATTTTATTCTAACTATGATGATAATTTGAGATATGGTGTTACCCTATACAGCTATACTATTATAAAAGAGATGACATTATTTTTGTAAATTAAAAAAATTGACAAATGAAATTCATTATCTGAAAGCGTGGAAATAATATTTAGCTTAAAAATTAGAATTAATGCAAGCGGTGTTGCATAACTATTACTCCCTCCGTCCCTTAATATATATCGTTTTAGAGTTCTGAATAATAATTATAAAAATAATTGTATAATATTAAATATAATATCAATTGTTTATAATATCTTTCAATTCACATAATTACCATACTTATCTCATACTCTATCTCTCATATGTAACATTTTCCCATGAGGAGAAATTTTGAAAAGATTATAGTTAATTTTCATAAGTTATATAAAACGACAAATAATTAGGAAAAAAATAAAATCATCTAAAACGACATATATTAAAGAAAATCACGAGAAGTTGGACACTACATTGAAGAAACTCGTTACAACTTAAATTAGGGAGCTAAACTTGGTTTAAAACCTCCAACAACTTAAATTAGGGAACTAAACTCTGTTTAAAACCTCCTACTTTGAAAGTGCAAGTATGAACTTGTATTTTATTTTAATTTTTTTGAAACCCCATTTTAGGGGATCCGGATCCTCTCCATTTCAATTTGGAATTAATAGTCTCCATTTAAAAGTTCAGATTTAAAATTATTAGATCTAAGCTCTAGAAGTTGTCACCTCATTTAAAAATCACTAACTTAACTATAACCAGCTCATTTAAAAGCCACTAACCTAACTCTAGTCACCTCATTTAAAAACCAATAAGGGACATAACAAAGTGCATGCCCATTTATTATTAATAGTGTTTTAATTTAATATAACACTAATATATTATTATTATTATTATTATGAACACTTTGTTATGTCTTTCATTGGTTTTTTTAAAAATTATTTATTATTATTACCAACAAATGATTATCATAATAATCAATAAGATTAAACATGAAATAAAATAATTTATAATAGTGCTAAATTAGGTCATATCTGTGACGTCCCCAAAATAGGTATACAACACCCATTTTGAGTCGTCAAATACATAGTACAGAAATAACTACAACTTTATTAATACATTTGTCGTGCAAAATACGACAACACATAAACTGTGAGTTTAAAAATAAATATTGTCATCTAGACAATATCCACACTCAAATAAGTCCTCATTACAATTATTGATACACTATTTTACAAAATAGTGAGGACTACTAAAACAACTTTTAAGACCATCATTCCACACCCCGACTAGTACTCACTACATTCTCGCCTCCTGAGAAGAAAAATGGAATAAAAAGGAAAATGGTGAGCTCAACTAGCCCAGTAAAGAATATTATGACTAAGATAATATAGAACAAATTATCGTTAATCTTCAACAGGGAAAAATCTAATAGAATATAATAGACAACAATTTTTAAATCAATATTCGCAGCGAAAATAATAATTCATTAGAAGAGTTAAGTAGAGAATAAAATCTACTATCTTCTAGATATGAGTTTAAAAGTTCATCGTCAATATTTTATCCCTGCAACATCAATCAATATATATCTGGAATCAAATATTCATCTTTGTACTACAGGCCAAAGATATTCATCAGTTGGTCATGTTTATCTAAACACATGTACATCTTTGCATTATGGGCCAAAGATATTCATCAGAAAATTATTCATCTTTGCACTACATGCCAAAGATATTCAGTTATATCATCATTTAGGACTGAGGATGATGAAAAATATTTTAAAGAAAACGAATTCAGTGAAACAAAAGAACAAATATTAAGGATTCGTACTTTAAACAATCCAAGTTCAAAAATACTTCATAAATAACCATAGTGGAGTAAAATTCAAGAATGAAGATCAAAACATGGATACAATCAAAGTTAGTATCCATAATAGATATCTTGGACAAAAAACAAAAATTTAATTTTTCTGTGAATAGTGTCGTATTCGTGAATAGTGTCGTATACGTGAATAGTAACCCCAACACTAAAAGACAAGAATTTCACATGAAAAATCTTACCAATATTCCGGCATAATGATATTGAAAAAAATAATATCATTTATAAAAAATAACATCTCTTACCTCAAAAAGACAAGATTTCTTACATTGGAATCCTGGATATAGTCTTTGAAAAAACTTGCAATCAGATAGCAACACTCAAGGTATCAAAATACTCACAAAAAATACGTTCGATAATATAGAGAGAGAAATCTTTAGTTTCTGGTGTGATTTTCAATTCTAACCTAAGCACCCTATTTATAGGAAAATACTTAGAATACCAAAGTAAAAAATTTAATAAAATATTAATATTTTCAAAATTAATTCCAACGCACTCCACACCAGACCAAAACATCAGCCACCAGTGGGACCCACCTCACAAAAAATAAAAAAACATTTTTATTAAAAAGAATATTTAAAACTTTAAAAATCAATTATTCTGGAACTTCAATAATTCATAATAAATAGCCCTTTTATCAGAAAAATTCAAATCTTATGTCCATTTCATAGGAAATTCAATTCTCTACAACTTTGTAAATTTAAGTTTTTCCAAATTCCAAACAAAAATTGACCGAAATCCACATATGGACGATTTTACAGGCTATAATCAAATTTCAGTCAAGAAATGGGGTCCACAAACATGAAAAACATGTTTTAAATATTTTTAGTAACAAAATTACTCTTCCTACTCATTTATTCATATATCCCACATTCATTGTAAAAATATCACCATTATTATATTATTATAATAATGAATTATTTTATCAAAAAAGATAAAATATCAATTTTCAACAATTGTCACATTAAAAATTTTCTCCATCTATATCCACATAAAATGAATTTTTTTCTTATCATATATAAATCAATAATTAATTATTCACAAATAATATTACAGAATCACAATATCGACAACCGTGCCATTTCCCAGAAAGAGAGGAGCTTTTCAATAAGGATTTCTCATCTTTGGCGCAATTAGGTGACCAAACTCTCCTTAGACGTAACTTTCTAGACATTGTCAATAATGCTATCTAATAATATTATTCAAATAATATGAATTATTGATCCGATAATGGAAAATCTGCAGTAGTGACAATTATTGAAACAACAATAATACAAAATATCAACGTAGCAATTATTGAATCAATAAAATAAAATATTGAACAAAGAATTTTGTAACATTTATTGATTATTGCCTTCTTACGTAAGAATCAATAATTGGTGCAATCGCAGGTACTCTTCGTGTTTTAACCAAGGGTATTCTAACAAAGATTAATTCAGAATAATTACTGCAGTTATTTATAAATAACTTATACTTGTCGTTTTCTTTATTCAATCGCTTTCCCTTATGGGTCCCACACAAGGTCTGTCAGTCAAATTTAATATTCCCCGATAGTAAGAATATTCTACGACCAAACGAATATTCCCCGACAACAATGAATATTTTATAACCACTTGCTTATTTGAAATATTTGCGCATTTTATCCATAACTAACCACATTAATCAAACCAGCCCTTACTATTTCAAAATAATAAATAGAGAAAATTCAATTTTATTTATAATAAGTTGGGGTCTTATAACCTCCCCTCCTTATGAAATTTCATCCTCGAAATTGACGTACGTACCTGGTGTTTTGAAAAGGTGAGAATACCTCACTTTCATTTCCGTTTCTAACTCCCAAGTTATTTCCTCAATAGCATGGTTTCTCCACAAAACTTTAACTTGTGGTATGACCTTTGTGCGTAGGACATGCTCTTTCCTATCCAAGATCTTTACAAGTACCACCTCGTACGTTAAATCTTCGGCTATTTCGTCTGGTTCTAACTCAAAAACGTGGTTCGGGTCTTTCATATATTTACGAAGCACAGATATGTGAAAAACATTATGAACACGAGACATGTTTGGAGGTAACGCGAGTCTATAGGCCACATTTCCTACTCAGTTAAGAATCTGAAATGGACCAATAAATCGTGGACTGAGCTTTCCTCTTTTCCCAAATCTTGCAACTCCCTTCCATGGAGCAACACGCAACAATACATGATCCCCAATACTAAATTCCACGTCCTTTCGATGAAGATCCGCATAACTCTTTTGTCGATCATGTGTCGTTTTTATACGTTGTCGAATCATTTGGATCTTTTCTGTAGTAATACGTACCAACTCTGGTCCCAACAATGTTGCTTCACCAACCTCATCCCAACATACTGGATAGCGACACTTTCATCCATACAATGCTTCGAATGGAGCCACACCTATACTTGTCTGATAACTATTATTATAGGAGAATTTCACCAATGGTAAATACTTATCTCAACTCCCTTTGAAGTGTAGGACACATAGTCTTAATAGATCTTCAAGAGTTTGAATAGTCATTTCTAATTTTACGTCCGTTTGAGGATGGTATGCCGAACTAAATCGTAAATCTGTGCCCATAGCTTTTTGCAAGCTAACCCAAAATTGTGAAGTGAATCTTGGGTCCCGATCCAAAACTATGGATATTGGCATGCCATGCAATCTCACAATCTCATTTACGTACGTACGAGCAAGACGTTCAAGGGAATAACACAAATATCATCTATGCCTTGAGAAACCGTGGGAAGACCTGTAACGAAATCCACGGTAATGTGTTCCCACTTCCATTTCGGAATCTCAAGTGTTTGCAATGGACCCTTTGGCACTTGATGCTCCGCTTTTACCTGTTGACAAGTAAACACCTCGAGATAAACTTAGCGATCTCTCTCTTCATATTATTCCACCAAAATATATGTCGAAGATCACGATACATTTTGGTACTCCCAAGATGGATTGCAAACGGTGTATTGTGTGCCTCCATCATGATCTTGTTCTTCAAATCAGAGTCGTTAGGAACACAAAGTCTGGAGTTGACTCGAAGTATTCCTTCTTCATCGATTCTTGCTTCTGGGATAACACCTTCTTGTACTTTCTTCTTCATACACATTAGCTCCGGGTCTGTGGCTTGAGCAACTTTAACTTTATCGATTAAAGTTGGTTCTATGCGTATACTTGACATCATCGCATGGGTCCCCGGAGTCTTGAATTCTATTTTCAACTTTTGTAAATCACACAAAATGGGCCTTTGTGTTGACAGCATCGTACTCGTTCCTGCATAAGATCTTCTACTTAATGCATCAGCTACCACGTTCGCTTTTCCAAGATGGTATTGAATGGTATGGTCGTAGTCTTTCAACAACTCGAGCCAACGTCGTTGTCGCATATTGAGTTCTTTTTGGGTGAAGAAATATTTGAGACTTTTATGGTCTGAATATATCTCCACTTTCTCCCCATATAAATAGTGCCTCCAGATCTTTAACGCAAAAACGACTGCTGCCAACTCTAGATCATGAGTAGGATAATTCCTCTCATACTCTTTAAATTGTCGCGAGGCATAAGCTATGAGTTTCTCATGTTGCATGAGACCACATCCTAACCCTTTGCCTGAAGCATCGCTATAGATAACAAATCCATCCGAACCAGATGGTATTGTCAGAACAGGTGCCAAAATGAGTCTCCTCTTGAGATCATGGAAACTCTTCTCTCATTCCTTGCTCCATAGGAATTTTGTATCTTTACGAGTCAGCTGAGTTAACGGAGTTGCGATTCGAGAAAATCCTTCCACGAATCTCTGATAATAACTAGCTAAGCCCAGAAAGCTACGTATTTCGATCACCAACTTCGGTTGCTCCCAACTTTGTATTGCTTTAATCTTCGTCGGGTCAACAAATACTCCATGTTTTGACACCACGTGCCCAAGGAATGCTACTTCCTCATGCCAGAACTTGCATTTCTTCAACTTGGCATATAGCTTATTTTCACGAAGCCTTTGGAGTACCAGTTTCAAATAGGGCTCATGATCTTCACGGCTTTTGGAATATATGAGGATGTCATCAATAAAGACCACAACGAACTGATCCAAATATTCCTTAAATACTTGGTTCATCATATCCATGAAAGTCTCAGGAGCATTAGTCAATCGAAAAGACATGACTAAGAATTCATAATGCCCGTACCGAGTTCTAAAGGCAGTCTTTGGAATATCCTTAGTTCTAATCTTCACCGATGATATCCGAATCGAAATCGATCTTTGAAAATATGTGCTCCTTGAATCGGTCAAACGGTCGTCATCAATGCGAGGTAGCGGATACCTATTCTTGATGGTGACATGGTTCAATTCTCGGTAGTCAATACAAAGTCGCATACTCCCGTCTTTCTTCTTTACAAATAAAACAGGAGCACCCCAAGGAGATGTACTAAGATGAATGAAACCGATGTCCAACAACTCTTGTAGTTGGACCTTTAACTCCCGAAGTTCAATAGGAGCCATTCGATATAGGGTTTTAGAAATGGGCTTTGTACCGGGTTCAAGGTCAATAAAGAATTCAACTTCACGTTCTGGAGGTAGACCAGGAAGTTCTTCAGGAAATACATCAGGAAATTCACTAACAACAGAAATTTTATTCAAATCTGACGTGTTTTTGTTCAAGTCCATAACATGGGCTAAGAAAGCTTAATATCCGTTTTTAATAAACGAATGGCTTTATGGCTTGATATGACAGTGATTGATTTCAGTGGTTTAGTTGTTTGAATTCGAATAACAGGTTGGTTAGGAATATGAAACTAACAACCTTACGAAAATAATTAATTTTAGCATGATGAGTAGTTAACCAATAAATCCCTAAAATCACGTCAAATGCAAGTATCTTTAAAGAGATAAGGTCAACAGGTAATGTGATGGTGCCAACTTGGATCAAACAAGATTTATAAACAGTAGATGTAATGAAATTTTCTCCTAAAGTCTCCACAAATAAATCAAAGTCTAATTTCTCCAGAGTTAAGTTTAAACATTGAGCACAAGCAGGGGAGATAAATGAATGGGTAGCATCGATATATAGTAAGGTATAAACTTCGCAAGAATTTATGATTAGCTTACCCGTGATCACCTCGTTTGGGTTCCTCGCATTTTGAGCAGTCACAACAAACGCTCTTCTAGGAACCGTTGACTTTGACTTTTCTGGGATAGTCTTTTGAGTCACCATCCCCACTGGACTTGGTTTCGCTACATTACAATCTCGAGCGATATGTCCTTCCTTTCCATAATTATAACATACCTTGAACTGTTGTGGACAGTTTGGGCTGATGTGTCCCTCTTTTCCACATTTATAGTATACGACCGATGGTCGTTCTCCTCCCTTAGAATCAGTTGATACTGGTGCTGATGTCTTCACATTATCATTGTTGAATCTCTTCTTTTTGAAACTTCCACTTGACTCGCCTCTCCTATTATCATGGCCACGATTACCACCAGAGTGGTTACCGCTTTTGTCTAAATTTTTCCCTCCCCACTGGTTATCAGTGCTCCGATGACTGTTGTCACCGGTATGACCCTGGTTGTGGTCCCTTGGTTGAACGTACTCGTTATCTCGCTCTAATAATTGAGCCCTATTGACAACATCTGAATATAGAGAAAATTTATGAGAAATGAGATACTGACGTATGTCGGGTTTCAAACCTCTCAGAAACATCTGCATCATACGTTCCTCATTCTCCACCAAATGAGGTGCGAACCCGGATAACTCCGCGAACTTCACCTCGTACTGGGTCAAGAATATAAAATGGACCAATAAATCGTGGATTGAGCTTTCCTCTTTTCCCAAATCTTGGAACTCCCTTCCACGGACCAACACGCAAAAATACATGATCCCCAATACTAAATTCCACGTCCTTTCGATGAAGATCCGCATAACTCTTTTGTCGATCTTGTGCCGTTTGTATACGTTGTCAAATTATTTGGATCTTTTCTGTAGTAATACGTACCAACTCTGGTCCCAATAGTGTTGCTTCACCCACCTCATCCCAACATACTGGAGAGCGACACTTTCATCCATACAATGCTTCGAATGGAGCCACACCTATACTTACCTGATAACTTTGTTGTAGGAGAATTCCACCAATGGTTAATACTTATCCGAAATCCCTTTGAAGTCTAGGACACAGAGTCTTAATTGATCTTCAAGAGTTTGAATAGTCCTTTCTGATTGTCCGTCCGTTTGAGGATGGTATGCCGAACTAAATCGTAAATCCTTGCCCATAACTTTTTACAAGCTAACCCAAAATCGTGAAGTGAATCTTGGGTCCTGATCTGAAACTATGGATACTGGCATGCCATGCAATCTCACAATCTCATTTACGTACGTACGAGCAAGACGTTCAAGGGAATAAGTCTCCTGTATCGGCAAGAAATGAGTAGACTTAGTTAATCTATCAATAATAACCCAAATAGCATCTATGCCTTGAGAAATCGTGGGAAGACTCGTAACGAAATCCATGGTAATGTGTTCCCACTTCCATTTCGGAATCTCAAGTGGTTTCAATGGACCCTTTGGCACTTGATGCTCCGCCTTTACCCGTTGACAAGTTAAACACCTCGAGATAAACTTCGCGATCTCTCTCTTCATATTATTCCACCAAAATTTATGTCGAAGATCACAATACATTTTGGTACTCCCAAGATGGATTGCAAACAGTGTATTGTGTGCCTCCATCATGATCTTATTCTTCAAATCAGAGTCGTTAGGAACACAAAGTGTGGAGTTGACTCGAAGTATTCATTCTTCATCGATTCTTGCTTCTGGGATAACACCTTCTTATACTTTCTTCTTCATACGCATCAGCTTCGGGTCTGTGTCTTGAGCAACTTTAACTTTATCGATTAAAGTTGGTTCTATGCGTATACTTGATATCATCGCATGGGTCCTCGGAATCTTGAATTCTATCTTCAACTTTTGTAAATCACACAAAAGGGCCTTTGTGTTGACAGCATCGCATTCGTTCCTGCATAAGATCTTCTACTTAATAAATACTACCACGTTAAACTTTCTCAGGATGGTATTGAATGGTATGGTCATAGTCTTTCAACAACTTGAGCCAACATCATTGCCGCATATTGAGTTCTTTTTGGGTGAAGAAATATTTGAGACTTTTATGGTCTAAATATATCTCCACTTTCTCCCCATATAAATAGTGTGTGACGCCCCCAAAACATGTATACATTACCCATCTTGGGTTGCCAGATACAAGGTACTGAATACAAATACAACTTAATTATACAACAGTCGTGTAAAATACGACTAAACATATGCTGTGAGTTTTAATACAAATATTGTCATCTAGACAATATACAAACTCAATGGGGTCCTCATTACATTTATTATCACACTATTTCACAGAATAGTGAGGACTACTAATGTAAGACCCCAAATTTTATGAAATAAAAGTATTCAATTTTTCTTATAATTACAATTCAGTAAATGATTAAATTGATAAAAGTTTAAAGTTAAGGGTGAGATATGATTTTTTTTTTCAAAATATGCAAGTGGTTATAAAATATTCAATTGTCGGGGAATATTCGTTTGGTCGTGGAATATTATTTATTTAGGAGAATAGAATATAACTACAGTAAACCATTTATGGGCCCCATAACGTAATAAAGCGCTTGATGAAGAAAACGACAAAATTGAGTTTTTTACAAAATAACGGCGTAGTTATTACATAATTAACATTGTTGGAATACCCGTTGGTTAAAATACGAAGCGTGCGGATGAAGAAAATGCAGTATTTTGAAAATTTTACGTAAAGAAGACACTTTTGTTACAAATATTCAATATTTTATTTTACGATTCAATAAATTGTTGCGTTGATATTTTATATTATTGTTGTTTCAATAATTATCACCTTGCGATATTCCATTATCGGATCAATAATTCATATTATTTGTAAGACCCCGATTTTTATAAATAAAGATGAATTTTTATAAATATTATTTTGAATATTATGGAATAATTTGATATAATGTTATAGTTGTGGGTAATATTTATAAATTTTGCAAAAGTATACAAGTGGTTATATTATATTCGATTGGTCTGAGAATATTAAGGTTTAGCAGGAATATTAAATAACTGGCTCAATCATTGGTGGACCCACAAAATGTATTATTCGGATTGAGAAAAAGACAAAAATATTTTATTGAAATAACGGCGGAAGTTTTCGTTGATATCTTGAACGTGAAAAAAGACACTACACGCGGTATTGATTATCGATGCTTATGTGAGAAGTCACTTGGTTTGATTCCATTATTGTCGATTAATAATATGAATTATTATAGCGATAATGACGCTTTTGTTTTATTCGTATTATTAACGTAATTGAAACATCTTTTATATAAAATGTAATACTTTATTTAAAGTTATTTTATAAATAAAATATATTATATTTTATTACGCATGTGTTTTCATAGTATTTTGCATAGTGTTTTAGTAAAATATTTTTATATTAGAATATATTATATTTTATTTAAAAGATTTTGCTTTTAAATATCCGCCGATTAAAGTAAATCAATCGGACCGTTCATGGATTAGTTACTATGCATTCCATTTTCCTATAAATAAGCTCATTCCTTCATTATTTTCTCATTACGAATTCATTGAAACTCTGTAGAGAGAATTATGAGAAAGCTATAGAGAGAAAGTTATAGAAAGAAGAAGTATTCTCGCTTACTTCACTACTTCTATATTAGGTTCTTTTTACTACGGTAAGTGGTGTTATTCTTTTCTTCTTGAAGAGAACTTTATTCCATTCACTATTATTACATTGGAATAACTCGTAAAAGTGGCATACCCTATACATAACTCGTGATATGGTATACCCTATACTTGGTGAAATCCTTATGTTATTCCATTGCTTATTATTCGTTGGATCAATAATTCATGGAACATCACATTCATGTGTTTTTACCGGTTGTCTTTATTAATACATATTATTAGACCGGGTTAGCATTATTTGTTTTACTGCAGGACCGGGTTCCGCTCTTTATCATTCTTGCATCTTTATTATTTCGTTGGAACATCCGCTTGCGGTGTGAATTTCACCCGACCCGGTTAGATTATTATTATTCGTTGGAATAACCTGCCGGCGCGGGCACCGCATGCACGTGGTGATTTCTTTTGTTATTCCAGTTAAAACTTTGACTTCTATACTCCATGAAATTAGTAGAATATCCTTGATATTTGCGTTTCATCCGAAGATCTTTTCATGGAAATATTCTTCCTCGATCATTCTTGAATTTTACTCTACAAAGAAGTATCATGTTGACATTTGGACGTTAAAATTCTGGATAAAATAATTCTTGAACTTGTTTTATTGAATTCTTATATCATTGTCATCATCCTCATTTTTATATTTTTTAAAGTCATCTCATCCGTGGCTGTAGAGAGCATGGATGGACTTGGTAGGATTTATTGATTGTGATTATGCCAAATTGTAATCGTAACCGTAATGTTACAAATGATGTGGTAAAAAAAATCCTCAATGGGGTAGTAGTGCATTGATGACATGATTGTTGGCATGATCATGAATTATTAATGAATACACAACTAGAAAAGCAAGAATTTGTGATCGTGATACTAAAGAATAAGTGCGTGGGGTGATTCGATGATGATGGATTATTTATTAAAGTCGAGTCTCGACTATACTTGATGATGAAAAACCTTTTAAAAACATAAAAGATAGTAGATTTTATTTTCTACTGACTCTTTTAATGGATCGCATATTCGCCGCAGCTTAAACCGGTCAGTCTATTGTATTTTATCGGTTTAACATTGTTGAAGACTATTGATAATTTATTTTGCATTATCTTAGTTGTGGGCTAGTTGAGCTCACCCTTCTCTTTCTTGTTCTCTTGAAATGATAATCTGGGAAACGCAGTGATTCGAAGATAGCTTTAGTAGTATCACTATTTGAAATAGTGTGATAATAATTGTAATGAGGACTTTTGTTTGAGTTTGTATAATATATTAGTTATGTTAATAAGTTGTATTTAAATTACATGCACCATGTAATTGGCGACCCAAGATGGGTGATGTATACCTAATTTTGGGCGTCACATTATTTGAATAATATTATTAGATAGCATTATTGGCAATGTCTAGAAAGTTCTGTCAAGGAGAGGTTTGGTCATCTAAAGGAAATGGAGAAATTTATTATCATAATTGATTCTATAATATTATTTATCATTGATTTATATGATAAGGAAATATTTATTTTATGTGGATATAAATGATGGATATATTTATTTTTATGTGGATAAAATGAAGGAATTAATGCCGAGGTATTTTATCAAGATTTTGTTTGGTGTGAAGGTATTAAAATCATCCGTTTGTGGATTTTGGATATTTTGGTTTGGAATTTGGAAAAACTCAAAGCTACAAAGTTGTAGAGAATTGATTTCAATGTAATGGACATAAAATTCATATTTTTCTGATAACCGGGCTATTTTCTATGAATTGTTAAAGTTTCAAAAATAAAATGATTTTTATTAATTTATGGGTGGGACCCACTTGGTTATCAACATGTGGGCTGCTGAAAATTGGTTCAAAGTTGGCTGGTGGGTGAGAATTTTCAAGAGGCATGTGTAGAAATGTTGAATAATAATAAATATATTTTATTATTTTAGTCTCCTTTCATGCTCTAAAGATTTTTCTATAAATAAAGTGCTTATGTTAGAATTGAAAATCACACCGTAAACAAGTTTTCTTTTCTCTATATTATCAAGCATATTTTTGTGAGTATTTAGATATCTTGAGAGTGTTGCTTTCGTTATATCCGATATTCAAGTCGTAAGCATCGCTTCTTTTGAGGTAAAAAGGATTTTAAGGGTTGTTATGTTTTTCATGTTTAGTAACTTTTCAGAGCTTCAAAAATTTTGGAAAAATTTGAAATGATAATTTGATGAGTTTTATTGATTGTGTCCAAAAATGGTGATTTTTGGATGTATAGATTAAGAGTTATGAATTTTACGGGAAAAGACTATTTTAAAAGTAACCGCTTATAACTCCTTATGGTTAACTCCAAAATTGATGAAATTTTATTGGGAGTACATATATATAATATCAGTGTACTCTATGAATTTCGGAATTTTTGGATAAAAGTACAATTTATGATAAATGTCTAAATATTTGGCGGTTTTGGCCATATAAAAAATAGTAAATGAATTTTAAAAATTCCGAGAAAAATATATGTTCAATATGGGACTATATTCTGCTAAATTTCAGAAAAGAAATAATTTTGGAACTGATTTGGTATTTTTCATAAAAATGGTTTAGTTATTAGTAAAAGAATTAAATATGTTATGTGAAGTAAAAAAATTGGAAAATATGATTTTATGGCTTGAGAATCATACATGAGTTATATGCAGATTTTTTATGATGGTTTTGGTTATTGGTGATGAAATCTTATGAGTTTGGCATTTTAGAATGACTAAATGCATTATTTAATAAAGTGTAAACAATTAAAATAAATTGTTTATAAGTTTAAGAAATGTTATTTCAATATCATTATACCGAAATATTTATTGTAGAATTTCTACCTTTTTCTGTCGAGTTACTATTCATGAGTTACTATTCACGAGTTACTATTCATGAGTTACTATTCACGAAGTTACTATTCATGGATTACTATTCATAAGTTACTATTCATGACAAAATTGGTTTCTTTTTCTAACCAAATTATAGTTGATTTATGAATATTACTCTTGAGATTAAAACTATATGTTGATCATATTATTTTTATTATCATATATAACATTTTTATAACCCTAATGATGATATTTCTCTTTGACTTGAGTGTAAAGATGGGTAGATTTTTGGTATGATCATGACTATGGGTTCTTTTTGGCCAATAGTGCAAAGTTGAATTGTTGACTGGTATGATCATGACCATTGAATTTATAATTGAATATCTTTAGCTTAAGTGCAAAGGTGAAATGATCAACATGGTTATAATTGTTTATATAAATTCTGAAATGATTATATATTTCTTTGAGATATTAATATATTTGACCTGTAGTGAAAATATGAACTGTTGATGAATATATTTGGCCTGTAGTGCAAATATGAACTGTTGAGGAATATCTTTGGCCTGTAGTGCAAAGATGAATTGTTGATGAATATCTTTGGCCCGTAGTGCAAAAGATGACTGTTGTTGAATATCTTTGGCCTGTAGTGCAAAGATGGTCTATTGATGAATATCTTTGGCCCGTAGTGCAAAGATGAAATTGTTAGTATGATTATAAACAGGAACTGTGATTTGGTATAACCATGATCTTTGATGTTTCAGGAAAAGACATGTGATGAAAATTATCTTCGTCCTAGATGCGAAGAGAAATTTAGAATCACAATTATGATTATGAGTTATTCATATGATTGTGGACCAGAACTGTTGATTGATGTTACAGGGATAAAACATTGTTGGTGGATTTTTAACATAGAGAAGATAATAGACTTTATGGTCTATTTGACTCTTCTAATGGATTGCTTGTTCCGCTGCAACTATGGTTGAAATTTTTATCATCTACCATATGTTCTAAATCTCTAATTTATTATTGATGAAGGCTATTGATAATTTAATTATCTTTAGTCATGATATTCTTTACTGGGCTAGTTGTGCTCACCCTTCTATTTCACAATTCCTTTCGTGTAATAAGAGTGTAGTCGGTCGAGAGGGGGGTAATGGGAATAGAACGGTGGTCATCATTTAGTAGTTATATTTGGTGAATCAACTAGGGTGAGGCGAACCCAACGTTGGAAGGGTGTTTTGCCACTATCATACAAGATGTCTAATGACATACAACCTCGTGTCATCATAAGACAGGGTTGTGCTCATCCACTTGCAGAGTATATTTACGAGCACTACCTATATAATCTTGGTGTTTGTTTGAAGTATAATTCTCATTTAGAGACAGTGGAGATAATGATATGTCAAGAGAAGACTCACCATTGGGAAGAATATTATAGTAATCTTCTCATTTTTCTTTGGGGTCTATTGGGTCAACCAAGGATAATTTTGTGGCCATATGATATCTATCATAACCTAGACGCATGGCCTCCCATGTACGAAGGTTTCCTTGAGCACTTCCCAAAGATTCTAATTTCTAAAACAGGTTTTGACTATACCTTTATGTAAGGTGTCATTATGACATGCTATCCAAGGTTGGGATGAGTGTCACAGTTGGTATATATTTGTATCTAAACTCACAAAGATATGTGTTGTTGTATTTTGCACGACAATTGTTGTAATAAAGTTGTAGTTGTTTTCTATACCATATATTTGGCGACTCAGAATGGGTTGGATGGAATGGACCTATTTTGGGGTTGTCATAACTAATGCACCATCTAGGACCATCATTCTGTTTCCCGACTAGTCCCAGCTACGTTCTCATTTCCTGAAGAGAACAATGAAAGAAAAAAGGTGAGCTCAACTAGCCCAAGAAAGAAATATTATGACTAAGATAATGCGTAATAAATTATCATTAGCCTTCAACAATGTTAAACCGATAGAATATAATAGTCAACAAGTTTAATCTGCAATGGATCAAGCAATCCATTAGAAGAGTCAAGTAAGGTATAAAATCTACTATCTTCTATGATTTAAAAAGTTTTTCATCAACTTTATCGCTGAGACTCAACTTAATAATTAAAATTGAATCATCCCTGCTCCACGGCCAAGGATATTCATGTAATCATCAATGGTCATGACTATACCGAATAATCCCTGGTAATAATCATACCAATAATCGCCCACCAATGAACTATGTGCCAATGAGGACTTTTACCACATTATTCGTCACATTACGGTCATGATTATACCGAATAATCCCTGGTCATAATCATACCAAGTCCATCTATGCACGTAAGCCAAAGATGACTTTCATCACAATATAACCATGAGGATGATGACAATGACATAATAATTCAATAAAACAAGTTCAAGACTAAATTTTAAAGACTTATAAATTAATTTATCCAGGAACCAATAACGTCCAATTTGTCAACATGATACTGCTTTGTAGAGTAAATTCAAGAATGCTCAGAAGAATATTTCCATGAAAAGATACTGGATGAAGCGCAAATATCAAGGATATTCCATTAATTTCATGGAGTATAGAAGCCAAAGCTTTAATCAACTAAGTATAATAGAATATATGAAACTATAAATGGATTTTCGTCCGCCATGCGGTAATCCACGTAGACAGATCATTTCCACAATTTAATAAGGAATGAATACGAAGGATCATTCACCATGCATGTGGTAAATACACATGTACGTGTTATTCCAATGTAATAATAAAGAATGGAATAATGAAGGATTCACCATGCGTATGATAGATCGCAACAAAAGTTATTCCCAATGTAATAATAAATAATGGAACCAGTCCGGCATAAACGCATTACATGGATATTCCGAAGAATAATAAATAATGGAACCAGTCCAAGAAGAACGCATGCATGTGATATTATTCTACGTAATAATAAAGAATGGAATATTAGAAGAATTTCACCACATGAATGCATCAGATAAACAAGTTATTCCAATGTAATAATAAGAATGGAATAATGTAAAAATTCACCATGTATGCAGGTACTTGTATATACAAAGTTATTCCAACATAATGATAAAGAATGGAATAATGTAAGAATTTCACCAAGTATAGGTAGCTCACAGATACAAAAGTTATTCCAATGTAATAATAAAGAATGGAATAATGTAAGTTCTCTTCATGAATAAGAAAGAAATAATACCCCTTACAAGTACAACAAATAATCTCCCTTACCTTAGAAGAAACTGGATATTGGAGTTGTGAAGTAGCAGAATACTTTTCTTCTTTCTCTCTATAGTTTCTATCTCTAGAGTTTCAGTGAATTGTAAGAAATAATGAAGGAATGAGCTTCTATTTATAGGAGAATGGATGAATAGTAACTAATTCATGAACGGTCCAGATTGATTTACTTTTTAAATGGATTTATCCATATTGATTTACTATTAAAACTTAAAGCAATTCATTCATACCGATTTTATTATTAAAACTTTAAACCAGCGATCCATATTGATTTAGTATT
This sequence comes from Panax quinquefolius, assembly GCA_020205615.1. Taxonomy (NCBI): domain Eukaryota; kingdom Viridiplantae; phylum Streptophyta; class Magnoliopsida; order Apiales; family Araliaceae; genus Panax; species Panax quinquefolius. Next base: position 46,276,259 of record CM035169.1, on the reverse strand, counting down.
ATAACTTTCCACCAGCGGTCCATATTGATTTACTATTATATCTTCAACCAACGATGCATATTGATTTACTATTATAACTTCAACCAACGGTCTAAAAAATTAGCACATCTCCTCATGGAATAATATTGTACCCAAAAAATAATTTGGACCGAAAAGAAATATATTTTACGGGTGAATAGTACCCCGTAGAATAGTAATTTCATGAATAGTAACTCGTGAATAGTAATCGTGAATAATACCGACACAAAAAGTGCCCCGAATACCCGATTGAACAATATAACCTCCAGACATCAATTATTATAAAAAACAAATGTCGATTTCCACTAACACAAATAATTTCCAACACAATGGAACTATAAAATTCATCTTTAATCAACACTTAACTTATTCATCATTAATATTATAATTCACAATATTTAACAACCGTGTCGTTCCCAAGAAAGAGGGGGCTTTTCGATAAGGATTTCTCCTTATTCAAGCGTAATTAGGTGACCAAACCTCTCCTCGATGTAACTTCTAGACATTATCAATAATATTGCAAATAATAATATGAATAACTTTGCCATCTCAATTATTGATTTAATAATATATCATATAATGCGATGATATCGTAACAATAATTGAATCAATAAATAAGAGATATGATGCAACAATTATCAGTAGCAATAATTGAGTATAACCGAGTGACTTTCACGTAAGCATCAATAATCAATACCGTGTGTTACTACGCAACCACGCCAGACATCGTATTTTTTTACTACGGGTAGTTCAACAGTTTTAACGGTAACACCTCCGCCGTTATTTTTATAGAAAGATAATTTTCGCTTTTTTAACTACGACAATACTTCTTCTGTGGGGTCCACCAATGATGTGTCGTTGTCATAAACAAAATATTCCCTGTTTAAAACGAATATTCCCCACCAATCGAATATTATATAACCACTTGCTTACTTTTGCAAAAATTATAAATATTACCCACAACTATAACATTATATCAAATCCACACCATAATATTCAAAAATATATTTCGAGAAAATTATATATTTATTCATAAAATCTGGGGTCTCACAATCTCCCCTCCTTATGGAATTTCGCCCTAGAAATTTACGTACGTACCTGGTATGCTGAAGAGGTGAGGATACCTTGACTTCATTTCAGATTCTAACTCTTGAGGTATAACCTTTGAGTGTCAAATACGATCCTTCTTATCCAAGATTTTAACACGTATCTCCTCATACGTTAAATCTTCTGCTATATCGTTTAGTTCTAATTTAATAATGTGGTTCGGGTCATCCACATATTTACGTAACATCGATACGTAAAAAAAAACGTTCTAAACACGCAACATACTTGGCGGTAAAACGAGTCTATAGGCCACAGTTCCTACTTCATCGAGGATTTCAAATGGGCCAATTAAATCGAGGGTTGAGATTTCCTCTCTTCGTCGATTCTCGCTTCTAGAATAACGCCCTCTTGAACCTTCTTAATTCTTCACATTCATCAGCTCCGGGTGTGTAGCTTAAGCGGCTTTAACTTTATCGATTAAAGTCGATTCTACTTGTATATTCGTTATCTTCACGTGGGTTCGTATATTCGCACTTATAACCGCATACGATCTTCTACTCAACGCGTTAGCTACCATGTTCGCTTTTCCTACGATGGTATTGAATGGTACGATCGTAATCTTCAACAGCTCGAGTCAACGTCTTTGGCGCATGTTACGTTCATTTTAGTTGAAGAAATATTTGAGGGTTTAAGAAATGGGTTTTGTACTGGGGTCAATACAAAATTTGATTTCACGCTCTAGGGGTAGGCTAAGAAGTCTTCAAGAATACGTCAGGAAATTTATTAACAATAGAAATATCATTCAAAACTGTGACCCTCATCCAAGACTTGGATAGTACGTCACATTGATACCTATCAACTTGTCATCATCATCATTCACGACGCCGCTTACGTAAAGTCCGCTTCGCGTGCATTCCACACAAGGAAGTCAACAACGAAAGGATCGGGCTCTTTACTTATGGCTTGATATGACAATGATCGACTTTAGTGATTTGGTTGCTTGAATTTGCATAACAAAGTTGGTTAGTTAGAATATGAAAGCTAACAACTCATTTAAAAGCATGATGAGAGTTAACCAATCGATTTAAATCACATCAAAGGCAAGTATTTTCAAAGAGATAAGATCGACAGTAACGTGAAAGTGTCAATTTGAATTAAACAAGATTTATAAATAGTGGAGGTAACGAAGGTTTCTCCCAACCGAAGTTTCAACAGATAAATCAAAATCTAACTTCTCCGAGAGTTAAATTCAAACATTGAACACAACTAGGTGAAATAAAAGAGTGAGTAGAACCCAGATCAACACAAATATAGACTTCGCAAGAGTTTATGATTAACTTACCCGTGATAATTTTATTCAGGTCCTCGTCAAAAAAAAAATGCTCTCTTAAACCACCGAGCTTTGCTTTTGTTCAGGACATCCTTTGGCATCACCATCCCAAATTGGACTTGACTTTCACCATACGACAAAAATCGAAGCTAGGTGACCTTCTTTTCCGCAATTAAAACACGCTTTGGATCGCGTCAGACAGCTTGGACCGATGTGTCCTCCCGTCTCAAGATTGAAAACATACGACCACCGGTGGTCGTTATTCTTCCTTTGAAACGGGTGCTGGTGCTGCTGTCTTTCCATCATTATTGAACATTCTCTTCTTGAAATTTCTACTTCTATTATCTTGGCCATGATTATCACCGAAGTGGTTACCATTCTTGGCATGATAATTTCCCCCACAATGGTTATCATTGTTCCGATGGCCGTTGCCACCGGTACGATTATTATCGTGTTTTTGGTCGTTGCCTTTTGGTTGTGTTGACTCATTATCGCGCTCCAATAACTGAGCCATATTCACAACATCTAAATATAAACAAAGTTTATGAGAAATAAGGTACTGACGTATATTGGGTTTCAAACCTCTTAGAAACATTCGCGTCATTCGCTCCTCATTATCGACCAAGTGGGATGCAAACCGGGACAACTCGACAAACTTAGCTTCAGATCGCGCTTACCTGGCCATATTATTTTCGCTCCAACTTGATGAATTCCACCTCCTTCATGTGACGAATACTTTCGGAAAGTACTTATCGTTGAACAACTCTTGGAACTTCTCCCAAGACATCTTGAGAAAAGGCCAGTCTAGGTACGCTTTTACTGATTTCCACCAATGATCCGCCTCTTTCACGCAACATAAAGGTGGCAAAGGAACCTTTTGCTCCTCGGAGCATCCCAAGACATCAAATATCTTGGTGATCTGCTTTTAACCACGCCTCTCGCCTTAAGTGGTTCCGGTTTTTCCCAAAACTCGGTGGTCCCAGCTCCTTGAATCGCTTATTAGTGGACCGACCATGGGTTGCCATTATTTCCACCTATATTTTGAACAGAGTCTCTCTCTTACCGATGTTGCATGAATTGCATAAAGCCTCCGAATATTCCATCGCTCATCTTTTCGTCGGTGTTGTTGTTTCATCCGAGGATTACGCCTTTCCTCGATGAACATTATCCCGATTATTGATCTGTGGAGACTCAACGGTCTCATGCTTCATTGATGTTCACAACATTCTTGGATGCCATTTTCAATATCGCCAGAAAACAAAGGTTAATTAATATATCACATATTATCCCTATACTCTGACCGACCAGTTAAATACCAAATAAACTTAGGTAGGTCATACTAGCGAAGGAATTCCCCGCCTCTCCCTCCTAGTTCTTGTCTCACATCTCACCCAGGATCATATCTCTAAGCTTTGATACTAAACTGTGACGCCCCAAAATGTAGTATACATCACCCATCTTGGGTCGCCAGATACAAGGTAATCAAAACACAAATACAACTTAATTATACAACAATGTAAAATACGACTAAACATATGCTTGAGAGTTTTAATACAAATATTGTCATCTATCTATAATATACAAACTCAATGGGGTCCTCATTACATTTATTATCACACTATTTCACGTAATAGTGAGGACTACTAATGCACCATCTAGGACCATCACTGCTCCCCGACTAGTCCCCTCGCCACGTTCTCATTTCCTAAAAAGAACAATTAAAGAAAGGGTGAGCTCAACTAGCCAAAGAAGAAATATTATGACTAAGATAATGCAGTAATAAATTATCATTAGCCTTCAACAATGTTAAACCGATAGAATATAATAGACAACAAGTTTAGCTGCAATGGATCAAGCAATCCATTAGAAGAGTCAAGTAAGGTATAAAATCTACTATCTTCTATGATTTAAAAAGTTTTTCATCAACTTTATCACGAGACTCAAATTTTAATAATTAAAATTGAATCATCCTCGCTCCACTACCAAGGATATTCATGTAATCATCAATGGTCATGACTATACCGAATAATCCTCGGTAATAATCATACCAACAACTCGCCCACCAATGAACTACGTGCCAATGAGGACTTTTACCACATTATTCGTCACATTACGGCCATGATTATACCGAATAATCCTCGGTCATAATCATACCAAGTCCATCTACGCACGTAAGCCAAAGATGACTTTCATCACAATAACAATATAACCATGAGGATGATGACAATGACATAATAATTCAATAAAACAAGTTCAAGAATAAATTTTAAAGATTTATAAATTAATTTATCCAGAACCAATAACGCCCAATTTGTCAACATGATATCGCTTTGTAGAGTAAATTCAAGAATGCTCGTAAGAATATTTCCATGAAAAGATATTGGATGAAGCGCAAATATCAAGGATATTCCACTAATTTCATGGAGTATAGAAGCCAAAGCTTTAATCAATCGAGTATAATAGAATATATGAAACTACAAATGGATTTTTTCCACCACGCAGTAATCCACGAGATGCATCATTTCCACAATTTAATAAGGAATGAATACGAAGGATCATTCACCATGCATGTGGTAATCCACATGACAAAGTTATTCCAATGTAATAATAAAGAATGGAATAATGAAGGATTCACCATGCGCATGCGATAGATCGCATGCATAAAAGTTATTCCCAATGTAATAATAAATAATGGGAACCAGTCCAAAGATAAACGCATGCATGTGATATTCCGGCATAATAATAAATAATGGAACCAGTCCGCGTGAACGCGCATGTATGTGATATTAAAATGTAATAATAAAGAATGGAATATTAGAAGAATTTCACCATGTATGCGCATGATTGTGATAAACAAGTTATTCCAAAGAGAATAATAAGAATGGAATATAATGTAAAAATTCACCATGTATGCGCAGATTTGATAAACAAAGTTATTCCAACATAATGATAAAGAATGGAATAATGTAAGAATTTCACCAAGTATAGGGTAGTCCACATGATACAAAAGTTATTCCAATGTAATAATAAAGAATGGAATAATGTAAGTTCTCTTCATGAATAAGAAAGAAATAATACCCCATACAAGTACAACAAATAATAATCTCCTTACCTTAGAAGAAACCGGATATTGGAGTTGTGAAGTAGAGTATAATACTTTTCTTCTTTCTCTCTATAGTTTCTCTCTCTAGAGTTTCGGTGAATTCGTAAGAAATAATGAAGGAATGAGCTTCTATTATTTATAGGAGAATGGACTGAATAGTAACTAATTCATGAACGGTCCAGATTGATTTACTTTTAAATGGAGATCATCCATATTGATTTACTATTAAAACTTAAAGCAACGGTCCATACCGATTTATTATTAAAACTTTAAACCAAATGATCCATATTGATTTACTTATTATAACTTTTCACCAAATGTCCATATTGATTTATTATTATATCTTCAACCAACGATCCATATTGATTTACTATTATAACTTCAACCAATGGTCCTCAAAAATTAGCACATCTCCTCATGGAATAATATTGTACCCAAAAATGATTTGGACCGAAAAGAAATATATTTTAGACGGTGAATAGGTGAATAGTAACCCGTGAATAGTAACCCATGAATAGTAACTAACTCGTGAATAGTAACTCGTGAATAGTAACTCATGAATAGTAAAAGTACTCGACACAAAAAGTGCCCGGAATAATACCGATTGAACAATATAACCTCCAGACATCAATTATTATCAAAACAAATGTCGATTTCCACTAACACAAATAATTTCCAACACAATGGAACTATAAAATTCATCTTTAATCAACATGAACTTATTCATCATTAATATTATAATTCATAATATTTAACAACCGTGTCGCTCCCAAGAAAGAGGGGCTTTTCCGATAAGGATTTCTCCTTATCGCGCGCAATTAGGTGACCAAACCTCTCCTCGATGTAACTTCTAGACATTGTCAATATTGCAAATAATAATATGAATAACTTTGCCATCTCAATTATTGATTTAATAATATATCATATAATGCAGATGATAATCGTAATAATAATTGAATCAATAATACGAGAGATATGATGCAACAATTATCAGAGTAATAATTGAGTATAACCGAGTGACTTCTCACGTAAGCATCAATAATCAATATCGTGTGCTACTACGCAACCACGCCAGACATCAGATTTTTACTACCGGTAGTTCAATCAGTTTTTTAAGTAACACCTCCTACCGTTATTTTTATAGAAAGATAATTTTGTCATTTTCTAACTACTTACAATACTTCCATCAATAGGGGTCCACCAATGATTGTGTGTCGCATAAATGTTCCCTATTTAAAACGAATATTTCCCCACCAATCGAATATTTTATAACCACTTGCTTACTTTTGCAAAATTTGTAAATATTACCCACAACTATAACATTATATCAAATCCACACCATAATATTCAAAAATATATTTCGAGAAAATTATATATTTATTCATAAAACTGGGGTCTCACATAGTGCCTCCAGATCTTTAAGCAAGAAAACGATCACGCCAACTCTAGATCATGAGTAGGATAATTTCTCTCATATTCTTTAAGTTGTCATGAGGCATAAAGCTATGACTTTCCCATGTTGCATGAGAACACATCCTAACCCTTTTCCCTAAGCATCATTCAGAGATAACAAATCCATCCAACCGGATGGTATTGTCGAAACAGTCTTAAAATGAGTCTCCTATTAAGCACTTGGAAACTATTCTCGCATTCCTCGCCCCATACAAATTTTTTTTCCTTCCGAGTCAGCTGATTTAACGGAGTAGCGATTCGAGAAAATCCTTCCACGAATCTTCGATAATAACCAATTTAAGCCCGTAAAGCTACGACTTTGGTCATCGATTTTGTTGTTCTAACTTTCAGATCGCTTCAATCTTCGTCGGGTCAACAGATACTCCATGTTTTGACACCACGTGCCTAAGGAATGCTACTTTCTCAAGCCAGAACTCGCATTTTTTAAACTTGGCATATAGCTTGTTTTCACGAAGCCTTTGGAGTACTAACTTCAAATGGTGCTCATGATCTTCACGACTTTTGGAATATATGAGGATGTCATCAATAAAGACCACAACGAACTGATCCAAATATTCTTTAAATACTCGGTTCATCATATCCATGAAAGTCGCAAGAGCATTAGTCAATCCAAAAGACATGACTAAGAATTCATAATGCCCGTACCGAGTTCTAAAGGCAGTCTTTGGAATATCCTCAGTTCTAATCTTTAGCTGATGATATCCAGAACAAAGATCGAACTTTGAAAAAAAATATGCTCCTTGTAACTGGTCAAACAGGTCATCAATGCGAGGTAGCGGATACCTATTCTTGATGGTGACATGGTTCAATTCCCCGTAGTCAATACAAAGTCGCATACTCCCGTCTTTCTTCTTTACAAATAAAACAAGAGCACCCCAAGGAGATGTACTATGACGAATGAAACTAATGTCCAACAACTCCTGTAGTTGGACCATTAACTCCTGAAGTTCAATAAGAGCCATTCGATATGTGGTTTTAGAAATGGGCTTTGTACCAGGTTCAAAGTCAATAAAGAATTCAACTTCACGTTTTGGAGGTAGACCGAGAAGTTCTTCAGGAAATACGTCAAAAATTCACTAACAACAGAAATTTTATTCAAATCTAACGTGTTTTTGTTCAAGTCCATAACATGGGTTAAGAAAGGTTGACATCCATTTTTTAATAAACGAATGGCTTTATGGCTTGATATGACAGTGATTGATTTTAGTGGTTTAGTTGTTTGAATTCGAATAACAGGTTGGTTAGGAATATGAAAACTAACAACCTTACGGAAACAATCAATTTTGGCATGATGAGTAGTTAATCAATTAATCACTAAAATCACGTCAAATACAAGTATCTTTAAAGAGGTAAGGTCAACAGGTAATGTGATGGTGCCAACGTGGATCAAACAAGATTTATAAACAGTAGATGTAATGAAATTTTCTCCTAACGGAGTCTCCATAGATAAATCAAAGTCTAATTTCTCCGGAGTTAAGTTTAAACGTTGAGCACAAGCAGAGGAGATAAATGAATGGGTAGCACTGGTATCTAGTAAGGTATAAACTTCGTAAGAATTTATGATTAGCTTACCCGTGATCACCTCGTTTGGATTCCTCGTGATTTGACCTACCACGATAAACGCCTCTTAGAAACCGTTGACTTTGACTTTTCTAGGACAGCCTTTTGAGTCACCATCCCCTCTGGACTTGGTTTTAAAACATTACAATCTCGAGCGATATGTCCTTCCTTTCCACAATTATAACATACCTTGAACTATTGTGGACAGTTTGGGCTGATGTGTCCCTCTTTTACACATTTATAGAATACAACCGATGGTCGTTCTCCTCCCTTAGAATCAGTTGATACTGGTGCTAATGTCTTCACATTGTCATTGTTGAATCTCCACTTTTTGAAACTTCCAATTGACTCGCCTCTCCTATTATCATGGCCACGATTACCACCAGAGTGGTTACCGCTTTTGTCTAAATTTTCCTCCCCACCGGTTATCGGTGCTCAGATGACTCTTCGGCCACCAGATGACACTCGGTTCAGGGTCCCTTGGTTGAACGTATCGTTATCTCGCTTCTAATAATTGAGCCCTATTGATAACATCCTCAATATAGAGAAAATTTATGAGAAATGAGATATCGACGTACGCCGGTTTCAAACCTCTTAAAACATCTCAAGGCATACGCTCCTCATTCTCCACTAAATGAGGTGCAACTCGGATAACTCGCGAACTTCGGCCGCATCGGGACACCGCCATATTGTTCTCGCTTCTAGTCTAATAAACTCCACCTCCTTTCATATTGACGAATACTTTCGTGAAAGTACTTTTCATTGAATAGCTTCAAATGTCTCCCCAAGACACGCCGAAAAGCAATGGATGGGTACGCTTCATGATTCTCACCAAGAATCTAACTCATTACGAACATAAAAGTGGCGAATGGAACTTCTTCGTTTCTCCATCCATCCCAAGACATCGACATCAATATCTTGGTAATTTATTTGACCCACATATCGCTTTAATCGGATCCGGCTTCCCAAGAATTTTGGTGGTCCCAACTTTCGAATCGCGCGTCTTTTGTGACCAAAGGCCTGCCATTGTTTGATCAAATTTTTAAATGAGTCTCTCTTCCGTTTGTTTTCGCATGCAAAAGCTTCTAAATATCTCCGTCAATCGTCTTGATTTGATTAATGTGGATAGAGGAACATTGTTAAATACATAAATATTTCAATTCGCTGCAAGTGGTTAAATGGTGTTCTTTTCCTCATTTGGGAATATTAATATTATGAGTCAGCATTCTAACATCGCCACAAACAAGGTTAATATTAAACTGGGAACATGCAATATTAGTAACTCTATCGTCGTGGAATAACCAACAAATAAGCTAGATAGACATCTAAATAAGTATTTACTCGCCTCTCCTCCTAGTTCTATTCCCCGATCTCCGCAAGAGACCATAACCTAAAGCTCGATTGGATGAAGAAAACGACAAATATAAGTGGTTAAAAATACTAACTCAACTGTTAGGTATTTGGAATCGAGGTGGTTGAATACCATGGTTGCCAATGGTTGCGCTGCACAAGAATTATTACACGTGAAGGCCATTATCCATAATTATTACCCAAAGAGTTACTGCTCAATAGTTTATTTTATTGATTCAATAATTGTCATGCGCTTGGTATTTTATATTATCATTGCTTCAATAATTGTCAACGCACAGCGGTATTTCCATTATCGGATCAATAATTCATATTATTTGAATAATATTATTAGATAACATTTGGCAATGTCTAGAAAGTTCTGCCTCACCTAATTGCGGCGCCACGTGAAGGAGAGATCCTTATCGAAAAGCCCCTCTTCACCGGGAACGACTGGGTCATAAATGTGATTCTGTGAATATTATTTATGAATAATTAATTATTGATTCATATGATAAGGAAATATTTATTTTATATGAATATAAATGATGGTTATTTATGTGGTTATTAATGTAAGGAATTAATGTTGAGGTGTTTTATCAAGATTTTATCTGATTTCGAGGTATAAAAATCAAATCGTGGGTTTCCTGACCGTCGAGGTGAGATATATACATACATATCTTGTCTTTCGAGTTATGTACACTTGATAATAAATTTTAATCCAAAACACGTTCTAATGATTGTTATGGTAATTTTGGGTTATAATTGAGCTTTTTATCATACATAAGTTGAGTATATGTCCACAAATATTCATGAATGTGGTGGCTGTGGCAAAAAAGATCACACTTTGGAAATCAGGTTATAATTGATTTTGAGTGGAAAATTCTAGTAATTGAGGGCTGGCCCACTATATGTGGTTGGTGAAAAAAGTGTGGCCTACCTATTATTTGTTTCGAGGTAAGGGATGTTATTTTCTTAATTCAAATGATTTATTTCAAATGTGGTGGGTGGCAATGGTTCTAAGCCATTATCCGTCCCGGGTCAAAGAAAGTTCCATTACTTATTATTCACGAGTGCTATTAACCATATGAAATGGAGTTTATTCACGATTGGGCGAGAATAACACTGTGGCGGTTCGGTAGGAAGTTTGCGGAGTTATCCGGGTTAAGTTGAGAATTCATTTTCTCGACTAAATCACACCGATCATTTAGCGGTCGTAAGATTTTTGAACTCGATCGCTTAAGAGTACTAATCCATAATATCATCACTTCGTTTTCATCGGATTCGCAAGATTTAAATGAGGAGATTTTCATGTGAATCTTCTTTTCTCTCTATATTATCGAAAGTGCAAAGATGAAGTCGGCTATTCCTAGAATTTACTAAGAAGTTTTCGAGGTAAGGATGTTATTTTTCTTCTCAAATGATATTATTTCTTCAATATCATTATGCCAAATATTAGTTGGTACTTTTATCAAATTTGGAACTTTTTCATGCTCGTGGTTACTATTCATGAAGTTATTTATTGTTACTATTCATGAGTTACTACTCGTATTTTTTAAAAGCGTATCCAGTCTCCTTCGTCTACGCTAAAGTAATATTTGTCATTGTTTTTTGAATATCTTCTACGAAAGTGTAAAAGATGAATGATTTCAAGAATATCTTTTGGCCCGTAGTGCAAAGATAAATGTGTGTTTAAATGAACATGCATCGATCGATGAATATTCGCCTTAGTGCAAAAGATTGTTGAGATTCTACAGTAGGCAAAGATGAATATTTTTCAACAGAGTCTCCTTAAATTCATAGCTCACGTTTGCATTATTCCACCGCTGATATTGAAAAGCTATTTAAACATCCTGTCGTTCATAAATCATCGTTGCGCTTTCGGTGGTGTTGTTTGCGGAGGAACATTGCCGACTGTTGCACATTTTCCTCGTTGGTGATTAATGGTGTCTCCACGGTCTCATTTACTCCATCGTTAATATTATGCCTCATTTACTCCGTCATATTATTGAAATCGGCATTCTTAAATCTTGTCACAAAACAAGGGTTAATTAAAGATATTGACATACAGCATAGTAACCTATACTCGAACAACCAACAAATAAGCTTAGATAGGACATCTGTGAAGGATTTTTTCGTCTCTCCCCTCCTAGTTCTATTCCCGATCTCGTAAGAGACCATATCCCAAGCTCGATACCAATGTGAACGCGCCCCAAAATAGGTATACAACACCCATTCGAGTCGCATGAATACATGGTGCAAAACAACTACAACTTTATTAATACATTTGACGTGCAAAATCGACGACAACACATAAGCGTGAGTTTAAAAACAAATATTGTCATCTAGATAATATCCACACTCAAATAAGTCCTCATTACAATTATTGATACACTATTTTACAAAAATAGTGAGGATTACTAAAACAACTTCTAGAACTATCATTCCACGGCCCGACTAAGTACTCATTACATTCTCGCCTCCGAGAAGAAAATAGAACAAAAAGAAAAGAGTGAGCTCAACTAGCCCGATAAAAGAACATTATGACTACGATAATATAGAACAAATTATCGTTAGTCCTCAATGAGGAAAAATCTAATAGAATACAATAGACAACAAGTTTTAAATCAATATTCGCAGTGGAAATAATAATTCATTAGAAGAGTTAAGTAGAGAATAAAATCTACTATCTTCTATATATGAGTTTAAAAGTTCATCGTCAATATTTTATCCTGGTAACATCAATCAATATATATCTGAAATCAAATATTCATCTTTGCACTACAGGCCAAAGATATTCATCAGTTGGTCATTTTCATCTTAACACCTGTACATCATTACACTACGGGCCAAAGATATTCATCAGAAAATCATTCATCTTTGCACTACATGCCAAAGATATTCAGTTATATCATCATATAGGACTGAGGATGATGAAAAATATTTTAAAGAAAACGAATCCAGTGAAACAAAAGAACAAATATTAAGGATTCGTACTTTAAACAATCCAAGTTCAAAAATACTTCATAAATAACCATAGTTGGAGTAAAATTCAAGAATAGAGATCAAAACATGGATACAATCAAAGCTAGTATCCATAATAGATATCTTGGACAAAAAACAAAAATTTAATTTTTCTTTGAATAGTGCCGTATACGTGAATAGTGTCGTATATGTGAATAGTAACCCCGACACTAAAAGACAAGAATTTCACAAGAAAAATCTTACCAATATTCTGGCATAATGATATTGAAAGAAATAATATCATTTATAAAAAAAATAACATCTCTTACCTCAAAAAGACAATACTTCTGACTGGAATACTGGATATAGTGTTGAAGGAACTTGCACCGTATAGCAACACTCAAGGTATCAAAATACTCATAAAAATATGCTCGATAATATAGAGAGAGAAATCTTTAGTTTCTGGTGTGATTTTCAATTCTAACCTAAGCACCCTATTTATAGGAAAATGCTTAAAACACCAAAGCAGAAAATTTAATAAAATATTAATATTTTCAAAATTAATTCCTACACACACCACACCAGACCAAAACATCAGCCACCAGTGGGACCCACCTCACAAAAAATAAAAAAAATGTTTTTATTAAAAAAAATTTAAAACTTCAAAAATCAATTATTGCGGAACTTCAATAATTCATAATAAATAGCCCTGTTATCAGAAAAATTCAAATCTTATGTCCATTATATAGGAAATTCAATTCTCTACAACTTTGTAAGTTTAAGGTTTTCCAAATTCCAAACAAAAATTGACCGAAATCTACATACGGACGATTTTACAGGCTATAATCATATTTCAGTCAAGAAATATGGTCCACAAACATGAAAAACATGTTTTAAATATTTTTAGTAACAAAACTACTCTTCCTCCTAATTTATTCATATATCCCACATTCATTATAAAAATATCATCATTATTATATTATTATAATAATGAATTATTTTATCAGAAAAGATAAAATATCAATTTTCAACAATTGTCACATTAAAAATTTTCTCCATCTATATCCACATAAAATGAATATTTTCATTATCATATATAAATCAATAATTAATTATTCACAAATAATATTACAGAATCATAATACTGACAACCAGACCGTTCCCAGGAAAAAGGAGGCTTTCCAATAAGGATTTTTCCTTACTGGCGCGCATATAGGTGACCAAACCTCTCCTTAGACAGAACTTTCTAGACATTGCCAATAATGCTATCTAATAATATTATTCAAATAATATGAATTATTGATCTGATAATGAAAAATACTGTGTAGTGACAATTATTGAAACAAGAATAATACAAAATATCAACGTAGCAATTATTGAATCAATAAAATAAAATATTGAGCATTAGATATCGTAACAATTATTGAGAAAGTAGTGCTTTCACGTAAGAATCAATAATTGGTGCAATACTGGTAATATTTACCGTGTTTTAACCACCGGTATTCTAACAATGATAATCTGTAACAATTACGCCGTATTATTTATAAACAACTTATACTTATCGTTTTCTTCTTCCAATCGCTTTAGTTATAGGGCCCATATTTGCAAGGTCGCCGCCTTGCATACGAATATTCCCCGACAGTAAGAATATTCTACGAACAAACGAATATTCCCCAACAATAATGAATATTTTATAACCAGTTGCTTATTTGAAATATTTGCGCATTTTATCCATAACTAACCACATTAATCAAATCAACCCTTACTATTTCAAAACAATAAATAGAGAAAATTCAATTTCATTTATAATAAGTTGGGGTCTTACACTATCTCTTCCATATATCATTTTTAGACTAAAAGAAAATTTGCACCCCAAACTTTATACCTCTGTTGATATTTGCACTCCAAACTGAAAAAGATATCTAAGTACACCCCAAACTTTACTCATGCTGAACAAATTGCACATTTTGCCCACTTAACCGGTCAAAAGTGACCGGCTAAGGCTGTAGGTCTTATTACAGAGGGGTAAGCTCGGTAGTTTGCATTTATTGAAAAGAGAAGTTACATTTACACCATTACTCGTTGGTTATCAGACAAATATCCCAAATCAAAGACTAGACCAGGGTTCGCGATTTGAAGGAGAAGAATCACAATGAGTGATTCGCGATTCTTGAGGGATTCATCAGACAATGACGTTTATGGAGTTAAAGGTGTCCCGAATCGATGGCGATTCATGTAAGATCTTCCACCAGCATCTATTTTGAATAATGGGAAGGTGTAGTTAAGTGTGTTCTTTTTGTAGTATATTGTTTTGTTTTGTAATTTATTGACTTCTTTTTGTTGTAAACTAGAATGGTGGACCCTTTTTGATGATCAAATATAAGATTCTTGTCTCTTTTCTTACATTTTTTGGATTTTAGTCAATTCGATATGATGTGGTCCCACATTTAACCGAGCATGGAATACTTTTGTTTTTGTGGTATCGCGAGCTGACTTTAGTATTTTATCAACTTTTTTCATAGTGGACACTTTGAAGAGAGCCCACATAAACAGTATATGGGAGGAACTTTTAATTTCTTTGATTTCTGTCATCTTGATTACATCTCTTTACTTGACATATGTAACATGGGGAAGGAGTTGGGATATAAAGTTGGACACCTCAAGTTCCATTATAAGTCACCTATAACTGATATGGAGAGTGGATTATTTGGGTTAGAAAATGATGATGATATTTTAACAATGTGTATGCTTATTCATTCTAGTAGACTAGTTGAAATATATTTGGAGGTTATTAGACATGTAGGAGTAGAAGGTGACTTTGAAATTGACATTGAAGTTGATAATATTAATGAATGCAGAGATTTGAGGAGAATTGGGGATTATGAAGTAGAGTCAATGATGAAAGTTATGTGGATAGTTCTGTGGGAGAATCAACTGAGGATGAAGAGGATGATGAAATTGGGGAGGGGGTGAGGTGATCAAACTGAGGGGATTAAGAGTGATGAATTGGGGAGGGGTAGAGGGTGATCAGTGGGGGACCGAGAGTCTTTGAATTTGGGGTTGGGGTAGAAGGTGATCGGGACTGGGGGGCGAGGATGGGTCGGTGACAAAGGGAAGGGAAAACAAAGGGAAGGGAAGAAAAGGGTGCAACTATAACACAGAAAGGCAAAGGAAAAGAAACAAGATTTGTACCTAACAAAGGAAGGGAAAACAAACTGCAGAAACCCAAACTTCAGTTGAAGACCACATGAACCAGGATTTTTGTCCTCTGACTATGATGACAGTGATGCGGAAAGGATGCCTAGGGTTGATGAGTTTGACCCTGAACCACCTGAACAAGAACATAAAGGGTATCCAGAATTTAGGGAAGGTGACAGTGATGATCTTGAGTTTGAGTTGGGAATGACATTTGCCAATGTCATTGAAGTGAGGGTAGCAATCAGAAATCATGGCATCAAACAAGGAAGGAAGGTGTATTTCAAGAAAAACCTGTCAAATAAGATCCAAGCAAGGTGTGTGGAGCCATGTATATGGTACTTTTATGCTGCAAAGGTGCAAAGAGAGTTCACATTTAAAATCACTAGGTTACAAAAAGTTCATACTTGTAGTAGAGACAGGGATAATTATTGTATAAATGCAGAGTGGATTGCCAAAAATTTGAAGATGATCTTCGGATGAATCCAACATGGGGATTAGATCAGTTTCATACTAAAGTAGTTAAAGATTTGGATATTGGAGTATCAAGGAGCCTAGCATACAGAGCTAAGAAAAGAACAATGAAAAACTTTGAAGGGAGTGATGAGGAGGAGTATTGATTGTTTTGGACTATATTGCAGAGCTTAGAAGAGTCATGTCTGGGAGTACTTGTGTATTGAAGAGAGCAGAACCAGAGCAGGAACAAGACTTAGGCAGATTTTTGAGGTTTTATGTCTATCTTGCACCACTAAAAGAAGGATTTAAATTGGGGTGTAGACCACTAGTGGGGCTTGATGGTTGTTTTCTCAAAGGACCGTATGGGGGTCGGTTATTGACTGCAGTTGGTGTTGACCCTAATAATGGGATGTGGCCAGTTTCTTGGGCCATTGTTGAATTTGAGAACACTCAGTCTTGGGTGTGGTTTATCTGGTGGAAGATCTTGGGATTTCAAATGATGGAGGTTGTACATTCATTTCAGATAAACAAAAGGTATAAACATCTCTCCATTTATATATATTTTTCATTGATTATTACATTGAGTAGATGTTTCTGATAAAGTTCTTTTATGTTTTTGTTCCCAGGGTTTGATTAATGCTTTAGAAGATGTGGTCCCAAGTGCTGAACACAGACATTGTGTTATGCATTTATATAGGAACTTTTGGCAAAAGCATAAAGGCTCTGGATTAAGGAAATTGGTGTGGAATGCTTCCAAAGCTACAAATCAGTATGTCTTTCAAAAGGTAATAGATGTGTTACAAAAGGAAGATAAGAGTGCATATGAATGGTTAGCTCCTTAACCACCTGATCAGTGGAGTAGGTCTCATTTTCAGACCATATGCAAAAGTGACATGTATGTCAATAATCATTGTGAGGTATTTAATAGCAAAATTACATGAATAGGATTGTTAAAAGGAGAGAAATGATGTTGAAACATAATGGTGTAGCGTGCCCTAGAATAACTCAAAAAGTAGAAAAATGGAAAGGTCAGGCAGGGGGTGGATTGCCTCAGTGGTCAGGTGGTTGTGGGAGGTTTACATTGACTATGACTTATGGGGGTCATTCATTTATTGTGGATTTGGGAAAAAAAACATGTTCTTATAGGAGGTGGGACTTGTCTGGAATACCTTGTGTTCATGTTGTGTCATGCATTAACAAAATAGGACATGATCGATACACATATGTACATGAGTGTTTAACCAAGGACATGTATCTAAAGGTTTACAGTCACAACATTGAGCCTATATAGCACAGATCTGACTACTGGGATTGAGCCACCTTTGCCACCAGTTAAACATACTCCTGTAGGCAGGCCTAAAGTTGTTAGGAGGAAAGGTAATGATATTCCATAATCAAATCCAAATGCTATAAGGTTGAAAAGGAAAGGAACATCACTGAAATGTGGATTTTGCAAGGAATGGGGTCACAATGCAAGAAGATATCCTCAAGTAAGTTAAGTGTGTGTTTCCATTTGTATTTTTTCAAGATCCTATATAGGGTTTAATATATTTCTATTTGTCTATTTTCAGAAACTCAATAAGCAACTAGATGTGATTTCACAATCTTCCCAGGCTCCACAAAGTCAATCATCTCAACCTCCTCCAAAGTCTAAGAGGGCAAAAAAGGTTCACAAGACTTCTCAAGCTCATACTCAAGCTTCTCAACCTCCACCAATGACATCAATACATGAGTATACAATGGAGCCAGGTGGAATGAATGTGGAGCAAGTTGGAGGTTCTACAAAGTGGCAAGGTGGAATTCATTACGAGGACAGCCAAAGAAATGTCTCAGATGATATATTACAACCCAAGGAAGACACATGGAAGGGGAAAACAATGTACAACACTAGGAAACCTAGAAGCTGTAGCAAGATCCAAAAGAGAGAAGATCGAGTTTAGGAAACCAAACAGTGGAGGGCCTACTGCAGATTAATAGCAACAAGATCCTATATAGGATTTTTTTTGGGCTTTTTTGTGGTACTAAGATTATATGGATGTATATATCCAGTTTAGGGTATTTTTGGGGCCTAAACTTATGAATTATTGATGTATGTATGTTTTGTGCATATGATGCATTTTTTGGGGCCAAAACTTATGAAGGTGTGGATAGGATTGTTAATAGGATGCATTTTGTTAATAGATCAATGATAGCAACTGTTTTTGATTACCTCTGATTTGTGGATTGTACTGGGAATTAATTATGTAATTGAATGGCAATACCAGTTCCTTTATGATGCAGTGTGTTTATGATGCAGTGTGTGTGTATGCAGTAAGAGTATGCAGTGTGTGTATGATGCAGTGTGTGTATGAGTGTTACCACGGATGTGTAGACTGGTAAGCAAGCAGTGGTGAAAGTAGGCACGCCAAAATGGTCTTGGTTTTGGTCATTTGAATTTATGAGGCTCGTGGCACGGTTGGGCCCGGCCCGACCTACATGCTTCTTCCTTTAATTTTTTTTTTTTGGTAAAATCTTGCTACACCAAAAATAGTAATAATAATAAATATTAAAAATAATTAAATAATTTATAATAAACAATAATTCTAATTACCTACATTAACTATATATCTCAATCAATTAAAATTTTAATAGTATTATAAATTACTTTCAAAGTATATAATCAAATTTGATTTTTTAAAATTATACTTTAAAATTAATATAATTTATTTAACTTTTAAAAATAATAAATCGTAATTAAGACTAATATATAGATAATTTTAAATTTTATAATTATATTATCTAATTTAAACTAATAATTATTAGTTTTATACTTTGAAATTGAAGAACTATTTCGAAAGTTCATGCAATTGTAATTGTTTGTGAGCGTGGGTAAAGATATATAGAGGATATATTGAGGGAATTAATATTTCCACCAATAAAATTAAAAGCGATATCAATAGTTGTTGTAGTTCAGTTGGTTTGAACTCTTATTTATCTACTTACAAGTCTTATTTTCAAGCCTCACAACCCACAAGTAGCAACATTTTAATTTAAAAAGAAAAAGTCATGGGCCCTTGGTAAACCAAAAGCAATTCGGGCCCAAAATGGCTCGCATTTCTGTATTAAAAAGCAGAAATTACGGCCCGGCTCGGTAGTGGTGGTAGCCCGCTTACCTACCACAAGCTTGGGCCATGTTGCAGTCTCATGGTGTGTGTATGATGACGGTGTGTGTTGATCTGGTTAAGCAATTGCAATGTGGTTATTATAATAGTTGTTTATGTATAATGCAAGTGTGTAACTGTTTTAGGCAGCTGATGTAGTGTGTTTGATGTATGATGCATTGTGTGTTTAATGTATGATGCAGTGTGTGTTTGATGTGCAGTGTGTTATTTTATAACAGTTGTTTATGTATAACAGTTATTATTATAACAGTTGTTATAACAATTTTGGGTGATTATAATGCAAGTGGGCAATTGCAATGTGTTGTTTGAATTTGTTTGTTTTGTGCATTAATGCAGGTGATGTGCATTTGTGAGCCAGTGTGCAAAAGGTGCAAAGGTGATGGGCTATACTTTGTTAGTGTGCAGGTGATGTGCAAGTGTGCAAGTGATGTGCATTAGCTTGTGCAAGTGTGCATTAATGCAGGGTGCCTATGAAATGCACCAGGTATCATAAATTGCACACCAACCATAAATAATAAATTGCAGCAATTGATTACAACCAATAAATTTCATTCAACTATCTTGGTTTACAACATGTTCATTCAAAGAAATTGCCCATACATTACAACCAATAAATTACCCACAAAAGATGCCCAACAATTACATTTCATAAGTGTCCTAATTTCTACCACTATATTGCTAGAAATTACAATCCCATAAATTTCATTCTCAGTAATTGCACACAAAAGGTGCCATATTTTGTTAGACTCTCGCCCCAAAATAGGTATACATCACCTATACGAGGTTGTCAATACATGGTATGTAAACAACTACAATTTTATTATTCTGTGATTAAAGCTGTGAGTTTGAATACAAATATTATCTTACAGAGCAATATCTATACTCAAATAAATCCTCATCACATTTATTGATACATTAATTTACAAAAATGGTGAGGACTACTAAACAATCCTTTCTAAAACCTTCATTCCATACCCAGAGCTACGTACTCATTTATATTCTCGCCTCCACGAGAAAAATGGAACAAAAAGGAAAGGGTGAGCTCAACTAGCTCGATAAAGAATATTATGACTAAGATAATATCTGACAAATTATCGTTAGTCTTCAACGAGGGAAAAATATAATAGAATCTGATAGACAACAAATTTTAAATCAATATTCGCATGTGTGAAATAATAATTCATTAGAAGAGTTAAGTAGAGAATGCAAACTACTATCTTACATGTATGAATTTAAAAGTTCATCGTCTATCTTTTATCCCTGTAACATCAATCGATATACATCTAGAATCAAATATTCATCTTTGCACTCTGGGCCAAAGATATTCATCGATTAGTCGTATTCATTTAAACACTGTTCATCTTTACTTCTGGCCCGAAAGATATTCTTGAGAAATCATTCATCTTTACTTTCTACAGGCAAAGATATTCTTAAGAAATCATTCATCTTTTTGCACTACAGGCCAAAGATATTCCATAATATCATCATTTAAAGGCGAGGATGATGAAAATATTTTTTTTTAAAAAAGCGAATCCGGTGAAACAAAATGACAAGGATTAAGGATTAAGGATTAGTACTTGGTTTTATCACGTCCAAAAATACCTCAAAAATAATCATAGTGGTGTAAAATTCAAGAATGATCAAAACATGGATCTGATCGAGTTAGTATCCGAATAGATGTTTTTAGACGAAAAGAAGAAATTTTATTTTTGGTGAATAGTACAGTATCGTGAATAGTCAGAGTATCGTGAATAGTCTTATATATCGTGAATAGTAACTCCGACACCAAAAGATAGAAATTCCACAAAAACATCTTCACGCTTCATGAATAGTACTCGTGAATAGTAACTCGTGAATAGTAACTTCATGAATAGTAACTTCGTGAATAGTAACTCATGAATAGTAACCCATGAATAGTAACCCGAGCATGAAAAAGTTCAAATTTGATAAAAACTTGAGATCAACATTTTGATATAATGATATTGAAGAAATAATATCATTACGAAAAAATAATATCCACTTACCTCGAAAAATCGGATCTTACTTACATTTGGAATAAGGATATAGTCTTTGAAGGAACTTTGCAGTATATCAATACTCAAAGTAAACTCAAAATACTCACAAGAATACGCTCGAAAATATAGAGAGAGAAAACTTGGGTTTACGGTGTGATTTTCAATTCTAACCTAAGCACCTATTTATAGGAAATTGCTTAGAACACCAAAGCGAGAAAATTTAATATAATATTAATATAATTATATAAATTTTCCTTAGCCCTCATTTTAAATCAAAACATCCCACACATATTAATGATGTCCTAAAAAAATACAAAAACGTTTTCTTAAAAAAATAATTTAAACTCCCAAAAATCAATTATTTGAACTTGAACTTCAATAATTCATAATAAATAGCCCTTTCATCAGAAAATTCGAATCTCATGAGTTTTTATAGAAATTTCAATTCTCTACAACTTTGCAGAAGAAAGTTTTTCAAATTCCAAATAGAAATTGACCGAAATCCATAAGCGAAGGCGATTTTAAATTTATAATCAAATTTCGGTCGATAAATGGGGTCCGCAGACATGTTTAACATGTTTTAAACATTTATTGCAACAAAAATACTCTCCTCTCCTAAATATACTCATATATCCCACATTCGTTGTAAAAATATCACAGATTAATATATTATTAAAATAATATATTTAAATGAATTATTTTATCGAGAAAAAGATAAAATATTAATTTTCAACAATTGTCATTTAAAAATTTTCTCCATCTATATCCACATAAAATCAATATTTTCCTCATCATATAAATCAATAATTAATTATTCACAAATAATATTACAGAATCACAATATTGATGACGAGGCGGTTCTAAAGGAAGAGGGGCTTTCGATAAGAATTTCTTCTTCTTTGGTAGCTTGATTAGGTGACCAAACCTCTCCTTAGAGCAGAACTTTCTAGACATTGCCAATAATGTTATCTAATAATATTATTGAGATAATATGAATTATTAGCCGATAATGAAAATCTTTGTGTAATGACAATTATTGAAACAATGACAATATAAAATATCAACTATGACAATTATTAACTCGATAAAATCTTTGAGCGGTAATTACTGTAAACCATTATTGAGTAGTGCCTTCTTACGTAAGAATCAATAATTGGTGCAATCTGGTGTCATTTGTCAACGACAACAGCGTATTAGTGTATTTTAACCACCGGGTATTCAACAAAGATTGATACTTATGTAACAACAACTACTACAGTTATTTAAAAACAACTTATATTTGTCGTTTTCTTTATCCAATCGCTTTCAGTTATGGGGCCCACACATTGGGCTGGTGGTAAATACGAATATTCCCAGAAGCGATACGAATATTCCACGACCAAACGAATATTCCAAGCGATAATGAATATTTTATAACCACTTGCTTATTTTGAAATATTTGCGTATTTAACCCTTAACTATCCACATTAATCAAATCAACCCTTACTATTTCAAAATAATAAATAAAGGAAATTCCTTTTTATTTAAAAATTTTGGGGTCTTCAACCTCCCTCCTTATGAAATTTCGTCCTCGAAATTGGCGTACGATACACAGTGTTTGAAAAGGTGAGGATACCTCGCTTTCATTTCCGTTTCAATTCCCGGTCATTTCCTCTATAAGCATGATTCCTCCACAAAACTTTAACTTGTGGTATGACCTTTCTTGGCGTGGGACATGCTCCTTCTATCCAAGGTCTTGGCAAGTACCTCCTCATCGTTAAGTCTTGACTATCTAAAATGGGTTCTAACTTCGATAACGTGGTTGGGTCTTTCACATATTCTGAAAGAAATGAGATATATGAAACACATTATGAACACGAGACATACTCGGAGTAATGTATGAGTCTATAGGCTACATTTCTACTCGGTCGAGAATTTGAAATGGACCCGATAAATCGTGGATTGAGCTTTCCTCTCTTCCCAAATCTTGTAACTCCCTTCCATGGAGCAACTTCATGACAATATCATGATCCCTACATTAAATTCCACGTCCTTTCGATGAAGATCCGCATAACTCTTTTGTCGATCTTGTCTTGGTTTGTATCGTTGTCGAATCATTTGGATCTTTTCGGTGAGTAATATCGTCTTAACTTTCGGGTCCCAACAATGTTGCTTCACCCACCTCATCCCAACATATTGGAGAAACGACATTTTCGTCCATATAATGCTTGAATGGAGCCACACTATACTTGCACGATAAGCTGTTGTTGTAGGAGAATTCCACCGATGGTAAATACTTATTCCAAGCGCCCTTGAAGTACAGGACCACGAGTCTTAATAAATCTTCAAGAGTTTGAATAGTCCTCTCGATTGTCCGTCCGTTTGGGGATGGTATGCAGAACTAAATCGCAAATCCGTGCCCTATAGCTTTTTGCAAGCTAACCCAAAATCTTGAAGTGAATCTTGGGTCGCGATCCGAAACTATGGATCTGGGCATGCCATGCAACCTCACAATCTCATTCACGTACATACTAGCAAAGGCGTTCGAGGGAATAAGTCTCCGTGTCGGCAAGAAATAAGCGGAACTTGGTTAATCTATCAACAATAACCCAAATAGCATTGATGCCTTGAGAAGCCGTAGGAAGACCGTAATGTGAAATCCATAGTAATGTGTTCCCACTTCCATTTAGGAATCTCAAGTGGTTGCAAAGGACCCTTAGGTACAAGATGCTCCGCCTTTACGTTGGCAAGTTAAACACATCGAGATAAACTTTGCAATCTCTCTCTTCATATTGTTCCACCAAAATGTATGTCGAAGATCACGATACATTTTAGTACTTCGAGGATGGATTGCAAATGGCGTATTGTGTGCCTCCATCATAATCTTGTACTTCAAATCGAGTCGTTAGGAACACAAAGTGCAGAGTGGACTAAAGTATTCCTTCTTCATCAATTCTCGCTTAGGAATAGCTCCTTCTTGTACTTTCTTCTTCATATACGCGCATCATTTCAAGATTCGGTGGCAAGCGACCTTAACTTTTTCTATTAAAGTTGGCTCTGTCGTATACTTGACATCATCGCTTTTCGTTCCGCATATGATCTTCTACTCGATGCGTCGACTACCACGTTAAACTTTACCGGGATGGTATTGAATAGTGTGGTCGTAGTCTTTTAATAGCTCGAGCCAGCGTCATTGTAGCGTGTTGAGTTCTTTTTGAGTGAAGAAATATTTAAGGCTTTTATGGTGCGAATATATCTCCACTTTCTCCCCATATAGATAGTGCCTCCATATCTTTAAGCGCAGCATTTGCTTGCATGACTCTAGATCATGAGTAGGATAATTCCTCTCATACTCTTTAAGTTGTCATGAGGCATAGGCTATGACTTTCCCACGTTGCATGAGAACACATCCTAACCCTTTTGCTGAAGCATCATTTGTAGATAACAAATCCATCCAGAACCGGATGGTATTGTTAGAAACAGTCTTAGAAATAAGTCTCTCTTAAGCTCTTGGAAACTTTTCTCGCATTCTTCGCTCCAAGCGAATTTTGTATCCTTAGGAGTTAGGTGAGTTAATGGAGTAGCGATTAGAAAACCCTTCCACGAATCTCCGATAATAACCATTTAAGCCCAAAAGCTTCGTACTTGATCCAGAGCTTGGTTGCTCCAACTTTGTATTGCTTCAATCTTGGTGGGATCAGCAGATACTCCATGTTTCGACACCACGTGCCCAAGGAATGCTACTTCCTCGAGCGAACTCACATTTCTTCAATTTGGCATATAGTTGGTTTTCACGAAGCCTTTGGAGTACCGACTTCAAATGGTGCTCATGATCTTCACGACTTTTGGAATATATAAGGATGTCATCAATAAAACAACAACAAATTGATCCAAATATTCCTTGAATACTCGATTCATCATATCCATGAAAGCTGCGAGGAGCATTAGTTAGTCAGAAAGACATGACTAAGAATTCATAATGCCCATCTACAGAGTTACGAAGGCGGTCTTTGGAATATCCTCGATTCTAATCTTCAATTTGATGATATCGGAAGCGAAGATCGATTTTTGAAAAGAATTGTGCCCCTTGCAATTTGGTCAAACAAGTCATCAATACGAGGTAGAGGATACCTATTCTTGATGGTGACATGGTTCAATTCCAGATAGTCAATACAAAAGTCGCATACTCCGTCTTTCTTCTTTACAAATAAAGCAGAGCACCCCGAGGAGATGTCTTAGGGCCGAATGAAACCGATGTCCAACAATTCACGTAGTTGGACCTTTAACTCCACTGAAGTTCAATAGGAGCCATTCGATATGGGGTTTTAGAAATGGGCTTTGTGCGGAGTTCGAGATCGATAAAGAATTTGACTTCACGTTACGGGGTAGGCAAGGAAGTTCTTGAGGAAAATCGTCGAGGGAAAGTCGATAACAACAGGGAATATTATTCAAATTTGGCGTGTCTTTATTCAAATCCATAACATGGGCTAAGAAAGCTTGACATCCGTTTTTTAATAAGCGAATAGCTTTATGATTAGATATGGCGGTGATTGATTTTAATGGTTTAGTTGCTTGAATTAAATACAACGGGTTGGTTAGGAATATGAAAACTAATGACCTTACGAAAACAATCAATTTTGGCATGATGAGTAGTTAACCAATCAATCCTAAAATCACATCAAAAGCAAGTATCTTTAAAGAGATAAGGTCAACGAGTAAAGGTAATGGTGCCAACTTGAATCAAACAAGATTTATAAGCGATTGGATGTGATGAAAGTTTCTCTAGCGGAGTTTCCACAGATAGGTCAAAGTCTAATTTCTCCGAGTCGAGTTTAAGCGTTGAGCACATGCGAGGAGAGATAAATGAATGGGTATGCACCGGTATCAAGTAAGGTATAAACTTAGCGAGAATTTATAAATAGCTTACCGTGATCACCTCGTTTGGGTTCCTCGCATTATGACCGGTCACTGACAAACGCTCTTCCGGAATCGTTGACTTTGACTTTTAAGGACGATCTTTTGAGTCAAATCCCCATTGAACTAGGTTTCGCTCTTTGTACTGATCTCGGCGATATGTCCTTCTTTTCCACAATTATAGCATACCTTGAAGCTGTTGTGGGCGGTTTGGTGATATGTCCCTCTTTTCCGCATTTGTAGCATATAATGGGTGGTCGTTCTCCTCCCTTAGAACCGATTCTTGCTTAAAGCTTTATCGTCTTCACATAGTGGTTGTTAAATCTCTCTCTTTTAAAATCTCCTCTGACTCGCTTCTTCTATTTTCATGGCCATGATTACCACGGAGTGGTTACCATTTCTGTCCGTCTTTTTTTCTTCTCCATGAGTTATCATTATACATTGTTGCTATCTACGATCACGATCTGGTTGTGGTCCCTCAGTTGGTAGTACTCGTTATCTCGCTTCTAATAATTGAGCCACATTTACAACATCTGAATAAAGAAAATTTATGAGAAATGAGATCTTGGCGTATCTTAGGGTTTCAAACCTCTAAGAAACATCCGTCATCATCGTTCCTCATTCTCCACCAAATGAGGTCTGAACACTGGATAACTCTGCAAACTTTGCCTCGTCTTTGAGACACCGTCATGTTGTTTTGTTCTAATCGATGAACTCCACTTCCTTCGTATAGCCGAACACTTTCGGAAAGTATTTGTCATTAAATAGTTCTGAAAGCGTTCCCAGACATCTTTGAGTGCTTAATTTGGATGGAGTGCGCTTCATGAGACTCCACCGATGATACGCCTCGCCACGGAACATAAAGGTGGCGAATGGAACCTTCATTCCTCCGTGCATCCCAAGACATCGAATATCTTGGTAATTTGTTTGATCCGTGTTTCCGCCGTGATCGGATCGGCTTTCCCTTAAAGTGCAGTGGTCCCGACTCTTTGAAGCGCTTTGGGTTGTGACAACCCGTGGTGCTATCATTTCCTCCTCGTATTTTGAACACGAGTCTCCTAAATGCGATTTTGCATGAAGCGCAAAAAACTTCTAAACATCCCTCGTTCATCATCATGCGCTCAATGGTGTTGTTCACGGGAGGAACATTGCCCGACGACTGTTGCACGTTCTCCTCGTTGGTGAGTCTGAGCATCTCCACGGTCTCATTTCCATTGTTAATATTCTCGATCGACATTCTCAAATCTTTGTCATAAAACAAAGGGTTAATTAAGGAAATCAATATATCACATAATATCCCTATATCTTGACCAACTAACAAATAAGCTTAGGTAGGACACTTTAGCGAAGGATTTACTCGTCTCTCCCTCCTAGTTTATTCCCCGATCTCTCATGGAGATCATATCCTAAGCTTTGATACCAATTGTGAGCGCCCCCAAAATAGGTATACATCACCTATTACGAGTTGTCAATACATGGATGCGAAGAAACAACTACAACTTTATTATTACAACGGTAAAGCTGTGAGTTTGAATACAAATATTATCTTCAGACAATATCTATACTCAAATAAATCCTCATCACATTTATTGATACATTAATTTACAAAATGGTGAGGACTACTAAACAATCCTTTCTAAAACCTTCATTCCATACCCCAGGCTCGTACTCGCTTATATTCTCGCCTCTCGAGAAAAATGGAACAAAAAGGAAAAGGTGAGCTCAACTAGCTTCGATAAAGAATATTATGACTAAGATAATATACTGACAAATTATCGTTAGTCTTCAACGAGAGGAAAAATATAATAGAATACTGATAGGCAACAAATTTTAAATCAATATTAGCGTGAAATAATAATTCATTAGAAGAGTTAAGTAGTGAGAATGCAAACTACTATCTTCTATGTATGAATTTAAAAGTTCATCGTCTATCTTTTATCCCCTGTAACATCAATCGATATACATCTAGATTCAAATATTCATCTTTGCACTCTGAGCCAAAGATATTCATCGATTAGTCGTATTCATTTAAACTTTTGTTCATCTTTGCACTACGGGCCAAAGATATTCTTCAGAAATCATTCATCTTTGCACTCACGGGCAAAGATATTCTTAAGAAATCATTCATCTTTGCACTCTGGGCCAAAGATATTCCATAATATTATCATTTAAAGTGAGGATGATGAAAATATTTTTTTTTAAAAAAGCGAATCCGGTGAAACAAAATGACAAGGATTAAGGATTAAGGTTTCGTACTTGGTTTTATCCACGTCCAAAAATACCTCAAAAATAATCATAGTGGTGTAAAATTTGAGAATGATCAAAACATGGATCAATCGAGTTAGTATCCGGAATAGATGTTTTAGACGAAAAGAAGAAATTTTATTTTTTAATTGAATAGTATCAGAGTATCGTGAATAGTCTCAGTATACGTGAATAGTCTTCAGATACGTGAAATAACTCAGACACCAAAAGATAGAAATTCCACAAAAACATCTTCACGCAACCATGAATAGTACTCGTGAATAGTAACTCGTGAATAATAACTTTCGTGAATAGTAACTCGTGAATAGTAACTCATGAATAGTAACCCATGAATAGTAACCCGACATGAAAAAGTTCCAAATTTGATAAAATTTCGGATCAACATTTCAATATAATGATATTGAAGAAATAATATCATTCTGAAAAAAATAATATCCCTTACCTCAAAAGAGCGGTACTTACATTTGGAATAGAATGAATGAACTTGAACTTGCACCGTATATCAATACTCAAAGTATACTCAAAATACTCACAAGAATACGCTCAAAATATCGAGAGAGAAATAGAGAGAAAACTTGGGTTTACGGTGTGATTT
Organism: Panax quinquefolius; assembly: GCA_020205615.1. Classification (NCBI taxonomy): domain Eukaryota; kingdom Viridiplantae; phylum Streptophyta; class Magnoliopsida; order Apiales; family Araliaceae; genus Panax; species Panax quinquefolius. The sequence goes on along the minus strand of CM035169.1, from coordinate 46,246,837 downwards.
TCAATTCTAACCGAAAGCAGCCTATTTATAGGAAATTGCTAGAAGAACAAAAGCGAGAAAATTTAATATAATATTAATATAATTATACAAATTTTCCTTAGCCCACCTTTTGGTCAAAACACCAGCCACACATGTTAATGATGTCCAAAAAATACAAAAACGTTTTTCTTAACAAAAATAATTTAAACTCCCAAAAATCAATTATTTTGAACTTGAACTTCAATAATTCATAATAAATAGCCCTTTCATCCGAAAATTCGAATCTCATGAGTTTTTATAGGAATTTCAATTCTCTACAACTTTGCAGAAGAAAGTTTTTCAAATTCCAAATAAAAATTGACAAGAAATCCACAAAGCGGGCGATTTTACAATGCTATAATCAAATTTCGGTCGATAAATGGGGTCCACTGACATGTTTAACATGTTTTAAACATTTATTACAACAAAAATACTCTTCCTCCTCGTATACTCATATATCCCACATTCGTTGTAAAAATATCACCGTTAATATATTATTAAAATAATATATTTAAATGAATTATTTTATCGGAAAAAGATAAAATATTAATTTTCAACAATTGTCATTTTAAAAATTTTCTCCATCTATATCCACATAAAATCAATATTTTCCTCATCATATAAATCAATAATTAATTATTCACAAATAATATTATGAGAATCACAATATTGACAGTGAGGCGGTTCAGGAAAGAGGGGCTTTCGATAAGAATTTCTTCTTCTTGGGCATGATTAGGTGACCAAACCTCTCCTTAGAGCAGAACTTTCTAGACATTGTCAATAATGTTATCTAATAATATTATTAGGATAATATAAATTATTGCTTCGATAATGAAAAATCTTGTGTAATGTGATTATTGAAACAAACAACAATATAAAATATCAATATGACAATTATTAACTCGATAAAATCTTTGAGCGGTAATTCTGTAATCATTATTGAGTAGTGCCTTCTTACGTAAGAATCAATAATTGGTGCAATACGGTGTATCTTATTTAGCAAAAGCAGCGTATTAGTGTATTTTAACCACCGGGTATTCAATGATAATACTTGGTAACAACTACGGTAGTTATTTAAAACAACTTATATTTGTCGTTTTCTTCATCCAATCGCTTTCCAGTTATGGGGCCCACACATGGGCTGCTTGTGCGTAAATACGAATATTCTGACGATCACGAATATTCCGACCAAACGAATATTCAAGCGATAATGAATATTTTATAACCACTTGCTTATTTTGAAATATTTGCGTATTTAACCCTTAACTATCCACATTAATCAAATCAACCCTTACTATTTCAAAATAATAAATAAAGGAAATTCCTTTTTATTTAAAAATTTTGGGGTCTTACAACTACTACCAATACATACTTAGCCAAGTTGCTCAGTAGAACCCAAATTGCTTGTTTTTAAGTCTGGAGGGGTGTTTCATCCTTTGTTGAGATAAACATTAAATAAAAAATTACAATCCAAGTTGTAGTCAACAGACCCTTTGCAAACCTTGCCCTAATTCTACACTATTTCAGTTCCTCTTTCACAGCTTTGATTTCAGCATCCAAATTCTCTAATCTTCTTATTAATCCAGGTATTACTTCCCTTGAACGCTCACACATTGGAGGATCAGCCCAAGCAAAATAATTACAACCACCGTGCCCATCTTCACACCAATCTGGACAACCAAAGAATCTTCTACCGGCATTGTTTGAGCTTCTCCAAGCTGTCTTCATCACTGATTTTTTCATGCACCAGCAGTTTCGATCCATGAGCCCTAATTTTTCTTGATTTTCTTGATCGATTTTCTAAGATCGAGCTGCACTATGCTACTGAATCACTCTGTAATGACGTTGGAGAAGATAAAGAAGGAAAAAGTTTAAAATACCCCTTCAGATGTGGATATGTGCCTTAGCCGGTCACTTTTGACTAGTTAAGTGTGCAAAGTGTGCAATTTGTTTAGCATGAGTAAAGTTTGGGGTGTACTTAGACACCTTTTTCAGTTTAGGGTGCAAATATCAACAGAGGTATAAAGTTTGGGGTGCAATTTGTCTTTTAGTCATCATTTTTATAAACAAACGCACTAGACCTCAATCTTAATCACTAAGTTAAGTCTTCATTGGCTTATTAAGTAGGGTTTGATTCATCGAATAAAATTTTTATGTAATGAAATAGTTTACGTAATACAATAGAGTTATAATAATTATTACGACATATTTGTTTGGTTGGTTCTTGGTATTTGTTTAGTAATTATAATGTTATCGCATTATGTTCAAAATTGTGTTTGATTTACTAAATTATTGTATGCAATGAATAAAGTAAATTCTAAGTCAAAATGTAAAATCAGTTGTAATCCACTATTTTCTCTTTTCATGACCTATTACATTACGGACGCAATGAGCCGATATATCAATTGGATGATGTAATGAAAAACTTAAAAAGTAATGTAATAGCATTACACTCATAATAATGTAATATAAATAATATGTGAACCAAACATAATAAATGTTATATCAATATAATAGCGTATTATGTTACGTAGTTATTAAATTGATTTGACGTCAACCAAATATGACCTAAATATTATACGAACTCGTATAATTAGTGAGAGTCAAATTTGTAATCAAACAGAGGTGGAACTAGGGGCATCTGACCCTAGTAGTATTACAGCGACTCCCAGAGTACCCGCGTGTGATCCTAATCTTTGTCACCACGCCTCCACGCCTTCTTCTTCACTACAACTCTGCAACAATAAACAGTAAGGATTTTTTTAACTTACATGAAACGACGTCGTTTCATTTAGTAACTTTAAAAAAACCATTTTTTTTCTATTCTAAATCGCATCAGGCATCAACAACCCTTTTTTTTTTCCTTCCGCCGACCGCCTCAGGGCCTCTCACTCTCAAGTCTCACTCTCAGCCTCCGTGGCTCTAGCTCTCTGCTATTCTTTCCCTTCTAGTCTTCCTAGTTCCTATTGCCTTTGCTTTTCCTTTTCTCTCTACAGGTTGAGCTCAGTGAGTTTGTTATGCCATGAATTTTGTGCTTAATTTTGCCATTAAATTAAAGATTTAGAGTTTGTTATGCCATAAATTAGAGATTATGTGTTATTTTTGTTGAATATTTGAATTGATATTGTATATTTATCAATTTATGGTATATTTATGATATATTGTTTGTGAGATAATTGAAATTATTGAATTAGGTTAGTTAATGAAATTATGATAAAATGTTTGAATTGATGAATGATGAAATAATTATGAAATGTTTAAATTGATGAAATTATTGATTAGCAATTGATATTTTTATTTTTTCTAGATTATGGATAAATACTTGATTAAGCGACCAAGAACTGTTGATTCTACTAATAATCAATTACCAAGTTCCGAAGCAAGTGGTGGAATAAATAATTCATGTGTGGAGTTCAATTCGAATGATATTGTTAGTGATCTAGAGTTACGTAAATCAATTGAAGACTTTGATATTGTGATTAGAGATCAAGTTCGAAGAGAGTATTTGACTGGAGGTTCATGTCAACCAATTGCCCATAATTATCCCCAAAAATACTTTTCTAATGTGAAGAGAAGCTTTCAGCCCGCTTGGTTTAAAAATTTTGAATGGTTGGAGTATAGCATTTCAAAGGATGTGACCTTTCGCTTTTGCTGCTATCTATTTAGAAATTCAAACAGAGTAGATATTTTTACAAAAAAAGGTTCAGCAACTGGAAAAAGGCAATTGAAAATTTTCAAGAACATGTGGGTGCTTCGAATAGTGCTCATAATGATGCTAGAATACAACTTTAAGGTTTTTAAAATCAAAGGCAGATTGTGTCACATATACTACTAGCACAAGGGCAAGATATGGAGGTTGCTTATCGCTTTTGGATTTAATCTGGCTGACTTTGAATGTCACACGCCTTCTTTTGAAGTAAGGTTTGCCTTTTCATGGGCATGATGAGTCATCGACTTCATCAAATAAGGGAATACAGCCTATAAAATGAAGAGGTAGGCAAGGTAGTTAATGAGAATGCTCCTAGAAACAATCAAATGACTTCTCCAAAAATTCAAAAAGAACTAGCAAGTGCTTGTGTTGTGGAATCTACACTTGCCATCATCAATGATATTGGGGAAAACATCTTTTCTATTATGGTTGATGAGTCTCGAGATGTTTCAATAAAGGAACAAATGGGAGTTGTTTTGAGATATGTAAACAACCATGGAGATGTGATTGAAAGGTTTCTTGGTGTGGTACATGTGCCTGACACTTCATCTATTTCTTTTAAGAATGTTATTGATGAATTGTTTGCAAAATATAAATTGTCATTATCGAGATTGAGAGGTCAACGATATGATGGGGCTTCAAATATACGAGGTGAGTTTGATGGATTGAAGGCTCTTATTTTAAAAGAAAATCCATATGCAAGGTATGTCCATTGTTTTTCTCACCAACTCCAATTAGTTGTTGTTGTTGTTGCCAAGAGCAGCCGTATTGTGAGTGATTTTTTTCAATATGTTACTTTGATTGTGAATATGGCTGGAGCATCATGTGAAAGAAAAGATAAACTTAGACAGCTTGAACATGATAGGATCGTTGAGTGTTTGGAAAATGGAGAGATAGTTAGTGGTAAAGGAAAAAAATCAAGAAATCAGTTTAAGACGGACAGGAGATACTCGTTAGGGGTCACATTACATAACAATAATTCGTCTTGTGTTTATGTGGACTTCCGTATTACAAGTGCTTGAAAATGTGCATGATGATGGTGCTTCTGATGATAATAGTGATATAGCCATACGTTTGATTGATAAGATGGAGAATTATGAATTTGTATTTGTCATGCATTTGATGAAATATTTATTGGGAATCACAAATGATTTGTCACTTGCCTTACAACAAAAAGATCAAAACATTGTACATGTTGTGAGATTGATTGGGGTAATGAAAGCTCGACTACAAGATTTTAGGAAGGCGGAATGGGAGAATTTTTTGAAGGAAGTTAATATATTTTTTGAGAAGAACAATATCCCAATAATTAATATGGAAGACAACATGAGATCCATGATGCGTAGAGTAAAGTATGATGGACAAATTATTACTAATTTTCATCATTATCGTGTTGAGATTTTTTGTCAGGTATAATCTCTATATATCTTTTTTCATTATTCCTATTCAAGAATTTATCTTTTTTTGTTGATTTTTCATTATTACAATGTAAGTTATTGATTCAATTGTTCAAGAGATGAACAATAGTTTTTCAGAAGCAAGCACAAAGTTACTTTTATGCATATCATGCCTTGATCCAAGGGATTCATTCTCTAAATTTGACAAAAATAAGTTACTCCATCTTGTTGAGCTTTATCCTTGACTTCTCATTGACTGATCGCATGATACTTGGGGATCAACTTGAAAATTACATTTATGATATACGATAGTCAATTTTTTTGGGATCAAAGATTTGGGTTTGGGAAGTATTGCTAAGAAGCTGATTGAAACAAGAAGAAATATGACTTTTATATTGGTATATCGATTGATCGAGTTGGCTTTGATTTTACCAGTTGTGACTGCTACTGTTGAAAAAGTATTCTCTGCGATGAAAATTGTCACGGCTGACTTGCGTAATAAAATGGGAGACGAGTGGATGAATAACAGTCTGGTAGTTTATATTGAGAATGATATTTTTTCAACAATTGAAAACGAACAAATTTTGAGACGTTTTCAAACTATGCAGCGAGCCTCCTCTCAGTCGTACAACCGAAAGAAGCACTTCAAGCGTCAATAAATAAATTTTTTTAGTGATGTATTTTGATCCCCTATAAAAACGTCCTGGTTCCGCCACTTTAACTGTATCAAATGGTCCAAAATCTCAATAGTAATTATCTGACTAAAATCTTGTAGACACCAACAATCAAACTCTATTTTAACCAAAATCATGAAGAGGTGAATAGAGAATTGTTAAATCCACAAAATTTTTGTTATTTTCATAACAAAAGTGTTGCTGTAGATGTATAGCGACAGTGAAAACTGTCGTTATAGGATCTATAACGACACTGTTATTATAAAAATAACAGTTTCTGTTATGGATTTAATAATTTCTGGTGAATACCCTTTTGGTTATTACGAGGGTTAAATTGTATTTTACGCAAAAGAATGTAATGACTGCAAATAATTTGTGCTTCAAATTAATATTCAATCCAAGTTGCTTGGAACACATGATCATGATAGGCCTGGCCCAGCCTTGGACCGGAATTATTAGATTTACATATTCTATTACATTTTTAAAAATAATTACAACAAAAGTGCCCTCATAAAATTTTTACACAACTAATACACTTCCATATTTATTTATAATTTAGTGCATTTAGGATTCCTTAATTTAAGGAATTAGTATTCAATTAGGATTCATTAATTAAAGTAATTAGTATTCAATTATGTTTCCTCGTGTGACAAAGCAGATTATTTCTTACGGGTTTGGATAAATACTAGAAAGGTGATTGGCGAAGTATATCCCCTAAATTTTGTGGTGTGAAACGAACGCTACACAAGAATAGCGAGCCATTTACATGTAAGTACTTCATCCGTTTAAACTTTATGAACAAAGATAGGAGGCGATCAAGCATTCATGATATCACTAGTGTCAGCGGTGGTGAGATTGCGGTTCCCCGAGGACCGATCTTTGGTCAAACAAAGCGGCCTTCCTGCGGGGAAGTTCATCCGGCAAACCAAGCAAACAACCTCCTCAATCTCCCAAGACAACATCGGGAGTTGGCGGTATGGTGGAACAACTATAGGCAAACCAACGATGGGAGGACCGAGTAAAGGATGAATTCATCAGTTCACATTTGTTATTCTATGCCTCCATCAAGTAGCCTCTTTTAGAACATTGATTAGAGTTGTGCCCGGGTAAGGGTTTGTCGTGTTATGTTTTCTATTGTAATTTTATGGCTTTGTAATTTTTTTTTTATGAATATTTGGTTACCCATAAAATTAAAATTGTTACCTTTATGCGAGCGTTTGGCTACCAAGCGCAATATATTCATAATAACCTTTTAAAATAAAATTATTTTGAAAATGGTGCGTTGGTAGCCAAACCTTCATCTACAAAGGTAACCATTTTAGCTTTTGTGGGTAACCAAATATTCTTTAAAAAAGGTTACCTTGGTATAAAGGTTTAATTCTGATGGTATAAATGTTTGGTTACCTTGAGTACGAAGGGTTGATTATCGATATTACATTACACATCACTCTCTTATCTCTCTTTCCTATGCACGGTGTCCTATTTTTATTTACCTTCATGAAATTGGTTGCCAAACTTTTAGACCAAGGTAACAAATTCATACTGCATGTGTGAAGGTAGATTTAGTTACCTTGGTATAAATGTTTGGTTACCTTGATAGAAATGTTTAGTTACCTTGCATGTAAAGTTTGGTTATCAATATTATATTTCACATCGTCTCTTATCTCTCTTCCTTATGCAGTGTTCTATTTTTTATTGGTTACCTTGGTATAAACGTGGTCATGGTTGTAGTAGAGAAATGAGGTCGGAGCAGAGAAGGTACTAGAGGAGGAGAGAGAAAATGATAATGGATGTCCTTTGTTGTTACAAAATAGTTGTAGTTTTGGGTTTTGGAAAATAGTTTGTATTATTATTATTTTGAATTTGAATTTATTTTTTGTTGTTAGATCTCAAATCTTTGAATTTGAATTTGAATTATTAATTATAGCAGTTATTTTCCTTGATTTTAGGTTTTCCTTATTAATGTGAATTGTCTTATTTTTGTAATATTTACACTCCTTTTGTAATTATTTAGTTGATCTTATTTATTCTTGTAATTACTTTTTTTTTTTGTTGTATCTTATGTAAAGAACCCAATTATTTACTGTTAACCAACTTAATAATTGGATCGTGGGTCATTTTTAAGGGCCCACCCACCAGTGTTAATTGATTGAACATTGGCTAATTATCTATTAAAAGAAACAGTTCACCATCCATGAATATCTATTGGACCCAAGGCTAAGCAAGTGAAATAAGGAAATGATATACTATCTAGCAACTTTATTGGTGGATGTTTTTATTGTCAGTTATGTTTAGTGTTAGTAATAATTTTTTAATCCGATCAGTATTTCTAGTAATTTTATCTAATATAATAAATTAATTTTATAATCTTATTTATTCTCATGTATTGATATACTCATATACTCAACAAAAAAATTAACAACATAGCAAAACTATGTAACATGATATGTTGAAAAATAAAAAAAAATTGATATTTCTACATATTTTTTTGATATTTTCACATAAAAAAAAATATCGCTATAAATGTATAACGATCGTAAAAATCGGTTGTTATAGGATATATATCGATAATTTTTGTATGGAAATATCAGTTTTTAAATTAAAATAGGTAGAGGGTGTTTGGTGACAGGGTGGGTCCTAACCTGATTTGGTATATCTGAGAGGGAATTTGGGACAAAAGTTGATAGTGATGAATAAGGATATTATTTTATTTTATTTTTTTTGAAAGAATCTTGTTAGTCAAATTCACATAGGATTCTGTTTCATAATGTTGATAAAAAGAATAGGATGAGACATTGAAGATGTTATAATACAAAAGAGTACTAGTTTTCTGGGGCAATAAAACAGAGCCTCCTACATTTCCAAATCTAAGACCAAGAGCAACACAAGCCCAATGGTCCAATTGGAGAATTTTTAGAATATAATTTTATTTAGGCTATGTTTGTTTGCAAGAATTATACTTGGAATATGACTATTAATTTCAAGTGTCTTGTTTGTTTTTAAATTTAGACTTAGGACTATTAGTCTAGGGATTATAAAATGACTTAATAGTCTTTAGATTATAGTAATTATAATCATAGAATTAATAGTCTTGAGATTATAATCTTATGAATTATAATCTCGGGATTATAATCCTTACAAATAAACATAACCTAAGATTACACTTGCGATAGTATTATTAATCACAAGATTATGTGTTGTTTGCAAATATTATAATCCCATAATTGTAATCCATGAGATTATAATTTCAAGACTATTAATCCTAGGATTATAATTTCGGGATTATAATTATAATATTAGGACTATTAAGCCATTTTATAATCCCGAGACTAATAGTCCCAAGTCTAAATTTAAAAATAAACAAGACACTTAGGATTAATAGTCATATCCCAAGTATATTTCTTACAAACAAACATAGCCCTAGTGTCTTGTTTGTTTTTAAATTTAAGTTTTGGACTATTAATCCTGGGATTATAAAATAACTTAAGATATGAAATTAACCTGGTATTATAATGCTTACCATTTGGAATTAAAAATTACTACATAAAATTAACCTCAACCTTTTTCAAAATATTATAATTTCTTTTTATTATGCTCAAAGGCAGCTCCGCATTTAAAAAAGTTTGGAGGTCCCTGTATTTAAAGGTGTAAACGAATCGAGTCGATCCGAGTATTGAGTTGCTCAGATTTGGTTCACAAAATTTATCGAGTATAAAATAAGGTTTGATTGAGACTCATTTAGCTACCGAGTCGAGCACGATTCTGAATTAAACCCGAGCAGTTTGAACTTTTCGAACGAATATGATCCGAGTATCAATAGAAAATTAAAATTTGAGAAGGTTCAAGTAATTTATCGAACTTTAAATTTGTTCATATTTGACTCATTTATATTTTGAGTCAAGATCGAATTGAATTTTTGGACAAGCGAGTACAAATCGAGCCCGAACTATTTATACATTTTACAGCTTTACATGTATTGCTGTTATGTCATTAATGGAAGAGGTAATTTAATATTAAAATAAAAATAATAGTCTCTATTCTAATTAGTGGGCCTTGAAACGGCAATGGCGTCACTCAATTAAAGAACAACTTTGACATCTTATTTAACGTTAAATTATATAATAAGTACCGGTCAATATTTGATTGAATAATATAACCATTTATTTAAAAGTTTTAATTAATTATTCATTATTTTATGATGTATAAATAAGTTTAAATTATAATTTAAAATATATTATTATTGGTAAGAGTATAATAGTTCAAACAATATTTTTTTATCCAATCCTTTAATTAATCCTGGAAAAAACAAACATAAAATGAGATTATTTCAAATTATCCATGAATAATCTCATAAAAAATAAGCATGTTACTAGAACTATTTAATCCTAGGATTAATAGTATTGGGATTATAATCCCATACATTATAATCCCAGAATTTTAATTTTTACAAACAAACACAACTTTAATGAATTGTTATTTTCACATGAGATTTAAGAGAATCTAATACTTCCACAAGGTTATTCTCGAATACTCCCTTTGTTCCACAAAATAGTTTAATTTATAAAAAAAAATTGTTCTACAAAAAGAGTATATTTTACTGATTCGGTTAGCATGAAGTTATTTTTTTGGTGAGTTGGTTAATTGACCAATAGAATACTGACACACATACAACCTTGCATGCGTATCAGTATTCTATTGATCAATTGACCAACTTATCCTAAAATAAACTTCATACTAACCATAGAAATACAAAATGACACAATCACAATGTTCTTGAGTTTGTTATCATAATTTCGTTGTCAAACCACATTACTAAAACAACTTATTATTTTATGAGTATAAGTAGAACAAAAATATGTTATTAATGTTTATAAATTTTACAAATGAAATTCTTTTTGTAGAAAAAAAGAGTGTATATAGGAAGAGTTAGACATAGGCCTTCAATTATCTCAACTGACGCTAAGAATACAAGACTCCTCAAAATGCCTGCAGTATAGATATGACAATTTAGTTTGAGAACCATATAGTTAATTAAAACTATTTAGTTTTATTGGGTTAGTTAATTATTTTTTATGTTATGGGTTGGTTTGGTTTTAGACCTTTATTATAATTAAAAATATGGATCGAAACTAATTTAATTAGTTTTGAACTATATTACTCAGCAATAAAAAAGAGCAGAATGAGGTGGGTGAATTTTAGAGAGAGGGAGAAACACGAAGGGAGGACTAGAGGAGGAGGCGGCGTTCTTTTCTGTCCTTTTCTTTTCCTCACATAAGTTGAGGTAAGGGTGAGCATGGTGCGGTTTGAAGTTCAAACCGCACACGAAATCTGCTTAGGTGCGGTTTAAAAAATACAAAACCGCACATGAAATCATTTGTGATTGGTGCGGTGCGGTTTGATTTTATTTGATGCGGTTTCGGTTCCAAAACCAATTGAAATAACAAACCCGTAAAATAGTTAGCAAAATCATTCACGCAAACGTATTACGCAGTGAACACAATCATGGAGCTAATTTAATAAAATAGTTCTAGGCATCAACAATTATATGGTTAATTAATACTATGTTATCACATTTGATTTAGGAAATACCAAGCCATTCTTGATTTGCAAACATAATTAATACTATTTATTCTTCATTCAACCCTGCAATACCTGTCTTCTAAAATAAAATGAGGAGAATATTTTATAGTAGAGAAATTATATATACTTGTAGAAAATTTGAGAAAACATGATGATTATTTAGTGCGGTTTCAGTTTTATGTGTGCGATTTTGACTAGTACCAAATCGAAACCGTAAATTTGGTTTTTCAACCCACCTAAAATCGCCACATCATGTAGGAAGCTGTTGATGCGATTTTAATTGATCAAGTTTCGATTCTAATTTGGTTCGCTAACCCTAAGTTGAGGAGTAGAAACTAATTTTCCTATTTTTAATTTTAAATATAACAAAATTATAAATTACATAAAAGTATTGTTAGTCATAAGTTTTCCTATTTTTTTAATTTTAAATTTTTAAATATTTCGCATTAAACGTAATTGTGTAATTTGTAACAGAGTATTTTTTATATCCAAGGCCAAGGGGAAGGAATTTATTGTTGAGAACATTTGTTGGTGGTGTGCAATTATTAAATCTTTTTGCGGGAAAGGCTTCACAAAAATAGTCTCGTATTAGTAAAAACTATAATCTCAATGATGGGTTTGTGTTTTATATTTATTTTAAAAAATAATAAATTATTAGTAAATTAGTAATAATTATATAATTAAAAAATTATGATGACAAATTTGAGTAAAAAAAACTGACTAATGAAACTTTGTTCCGAAACAAAATCAAACTTATTCGGTAGAGGTAGTCCACTAGTCAGTACTAAACGTAGTGGATAGTCCAGAGTTGATGAATTAGAAGCCCAAACTAAATTTTTTTTTTTTGGCAAAAACCACCTTTATCTTGCGTTATGTGGTCATCGAAACATAAGCAATTAACCACCGAAGCTTTAAAAATATCTGATTGAGCAAACATCTTTCTAAAAATGAAAATTAAGGTCATTCCGTCCAATTTCTTGGACGGACGTCAAATAAGTACACACGTGGCATTAAAAAAAAATCATTAATTATGTGGCAAAAATGATTAAAATAATAATAAAATTAAAATAAATAATAATTAATTCATTTTAAAATAATTAATTTTAAAATAAAATAAATTAATTAAAATCATAAAATTAAAATAAATATTTGGAATTAATGATTAATAATTAATCATTAACTTGTAAAATGATTATTTATTTTATTTTAAAATTAATTATTAATCATTCCTAAGTTAAAAAATCATTAACTTGTAAAAAAATCATTTTTGTCACATAAAAAATATTACATTTTTGTTTTTAAAAACAGTTTTTTTAAAACAAATTTTAAAAACAATTTTTTTTAAAATGTAATTTTTTTAAAACATAATTTTATTTTACAAGTTAAAAAACATTCTGCTTTTTTGTTTTTAAAAACAAAATTTTTTAAAACATAATTTTTTTAAACCGTAATTTTTTTATCCGCAAAAATGATTTTTTACAAGTTAATGATTTTTTTATAGGAATGATTAATAATTAATTTAAAAATAAAAATAAAATAATCATTTTACAAGTTAATGATTAATTATTAATCATTAATCCAAATAAATATTTATTTTTAATTTAATTATTTTATTTTAAAATTATATATTTTATTTTATTTTAAATTAATTATTTTATTTATAAATTAATTTTTTAAAAATGAATTAATTATTAATTATTTTAATTTTATTATTATTTTAATCATTTTTTGCCACATAATCAATGATTTTATTTTTAATTTTTTTTATTGCCACATAAGAAAATAATATTTTTTTGATTTTTTTTTTCAATGTCACGGGTGTTATTATTTGACGTCCGTCCAAGAAATTGGACGAAATGACCTGAATTTTCATTTTTAGAAAGCACAGTGGTCCAATTGAGTATTTTAAAAGTTCAGTTGCCAATTGCTTACAAGTCGACGACCACAGGGAGTAAAGGTGCTTTTTGCCAAAAAAAATCAAAATCAAAAAGTGGCACTATCATTCAAAAAGTAATTTATTTTGGATTTTCGGGTTCGAGTTTGATTTTCAATTTTGGCTATTCAGTTAGCGGAATAACCGAATTAGTAAAAAAAACTAAATCTTAAAAATTAAAACAGTAATATGATAATATCTCATTTCACTCTCTTCCTCACTCAGACTCTCACTCGGTCACTCTCATTAGGGCTGAGCAAGTAACCAAATTGGAATCGAAATCGCACCAAAAATCGCGATAACCGCACTAATTAAAAGCGCACTACCCGGTTCAGGGGTGTATGTGGCGGTTTTAGGTGGGTTGAATAACCAAATTTACGATTCCGATTTGGTTACTAGCCAAAATCGCACGCATAAAATTGAAACCGCACCATTTGTGTGTATATATGTATTATCTCTAGTAAATCTAAAATTACTTTTCATTTGAACACGCTCAGAGAAAACTACAGTCTTGCATTATCATTTTTTCACCAATTGAAAGAAGATTGTTAGAGGTTATAGAGTCAAAAATTAAGCAATTGGGTTTTGGAATTTCGAATTTGTTTGATGCGTTATTGGAGGGGCTTATAGCTGAGGGGAAAAATTCGTTGGTTCGAGCACTTGATGCATTGGTTAAGGTCAATACTATAATAGTAATAGTCTAATAGATTATTTTTCAAATTAGGTATAGTTAGGATTATATTCTATAAGTCCTTCCTGCAATATATAAGATAAAATTTCATTCTATCTCCAATATATACTTTTATTTTTGGGGAACTATATAAACCTTCTTGCTTGTTATCGAATATATGGTCTCCATTGTTTTATATAGTGTATGTTTTAGTTTTAAAGCATCATTCCTTTATTATAAACTACAACTATTTTACGTGTCTCAACGTTTACATGATTTGATGGTGAATTTGACATGTTTTGGCGGAAGGACTTTGGTTACATGCTTGATATAATTCTCATTGTCGACTTTGTCACTAAGTTAATTACTCGATGCAAGTTCTATGTTAAATTTTATTGAAGGCTTAGACTTTTTTGTTGTTTCAATTGGTTTTGGAACCGAAATCGCACCAATTAAAACCGCACTGCACACTTTAAAACCAAACCGCACCAATCAAAACGGTTTTGGGTGCAGTTTGAACTTCAAACCGCACCATGGTCACCCCTAACTCTCATCACTCAAAACTCAAATCCATCTCTCACTACTCAAAAGCCATCTGAATTCTCAAAACCCCAAATCCATCTCTTAGATCTCGATCTCTCTCTCATGTCTCATCTCTCAGATCTCGATAGTCGATCAAAACTATTGCACTCGATTTGCTTGAGAATCCAAACTATCGCAACTCGATTTTCCTCGGTCCTTATTAAAGGCTCGATTGCCTCGGTTGTGGTGAAGGTGGGTCATCAATTTTTTCATAATTTTTTGAATGGCTGGGTGCAGGTTCATAAGTTTTTCACCTCTATCTCGTGTAATCTTTATATGATTTTATGGATGGATGATATACTGGGAAAATTGATGCTTTTTTATTTATTTATGATTTTTATGGGAAATTGGATGCTTGGGTTAAGTTCAGATGACCACCTGGGGTTTGAGCGGTTTCCCACTTAACCACCTGTAGTCAGTAAAGCTACATTTAAACTCCCGACTTTTTGAGTTAAAGTGAATAACTGCTTTCTGTCATAACTCTGTTATTTAAGTTGGATAAAAACTTAATTACCCTCGTTATATATAAACGATGCTGGAACATGCTAGGGAAGAAAAAACACATCTACTTGTTCATCTCTCTCTCTCTGTTTTTCTAACAAACAAAAAACAGAGTAAACACCTTAATTAACTCAAATGCAGCGAAACAATAATTCATGTTCTAGTGTGAATTTAAAAGGAGAAAAGAAAATAGACCAAAATAATTCTGAAAAATCCAATAATAAATTCCTCGGAGTTCATCAGCTCTTCAGCATCTACCAGGACACCTCGGAGTTCATCAACTGCAATAATAAATTCCCAAAGCTCTTTTAACTGAAAACAAGTATCCCCAAAGCTCAAATACAGAAGTA
Organism: Panax quinquefolius; assembly: GCA_020205615.1. Lineage (NCBI taxonomy): Eukaryota > Viridiplantae > Streptophyta > Magnoliopsida > Apiales > Araliaceae > Panax > Panax quinquefolius. Next base: position 46,231,423 of record CM035169.1, on the reverse strand, counting down.
CTATAATGTCTAAATTGAATGTATATTCCAAGAATGCATGAAATGGGTTCCTCTGAGCGTAAATAACAACAACAAAACAAAGAGAACCACTACAAAAAGGAAGTTTACAGAACCATTTATTATGTAAATTTTGCACAAAAAAGTCAGAGAAACATTTTGATAATATTTCTTAATATTGTCCAAAGCATAACAAAAAAAAAAAGATAAATGTTTTCATCAAATAAATCTCACAATCATTAAAATCCCCAGGAACCAAATCATATCATAAAAAAATGAATGATTCGAGAATACCCAAAATGGGTATTCACAAGATTACTAAAAACTAAGCAATTCTATCAAAACTCTGTATTGAAGTTATAAAGCATATATACTGCAAAATTATGGGAGGCCCAAAACAGACCAAATAATATACAAGCTAGCAGGCCAAGAAGGACATATTCAGAAGCTAATTTTTTATAGGAAGGAAAATCTGGATGGATCCAGAATGAAAAATGAATCATATACTTGGAAGAAATTAAAGCATACAACCGCGGAGGGAGTGCAAGTGTCCAACGGAGTAGGAGCAGTTTTCTGCACAGCAAGATTTACTACATTAGTTTCTGCTTGTATAATCAATCAAATAAAATTCCAAATATGTCTCCATTTATTAGCAGTATTTGTGCCCATTTCTTTGTTGAGGCATTTTATCAAACAAGTGGAGACTATGAGAGCCAATATCGTAGCTTTTGCCATTCCCGTTCGACAGTGGGACCGAAGAGCCAAACAGAGTGGATTCAGGGTAGTTAGGGCTTGGATCCAAGCCGAATCCATAGCCAACGGAGGAACGATTGCGGAGGAAAAGTTGGAGTATGTTGAGTCGTCGAAACCGTAGCCGTCGTCGAAAGGACGAGAGGACGGGATCGTTGAATCTTCGCCGTCGATGCTGAATGTATCGAACGATGACGACATTCTCTCTCTTCTCGCTTTGTGTTACCTGGGCAGCGACTCAATCAGCTTCGAATAAGCCCCAATCTTAGTGTTTACAACTATCGCACAGACTGAATCTCCATTTTCTTCCAAGAAATCTCTGTGAATCTTTTGCTTGAAATAAGAGAGAAATGAGAGAGAGAGAACGCAGGAGTGAGAAATGATGGAGAAGACTGTGGTTTGAGGAAGAAGAAGGGTATTTTAGACATTTTTAGTTTTTTTTTTCTTTATATACCTTCTTTTCACGCGTTTTTGGCGTCTGACATGCACGCACTGTTAATTTGGATGGAAAAGGTAACATTTTCACTTTAACTCAAGAAGTCGGGAGTTTAAATGTATCTTTATTGACTACAGGTGGTTAAGTGGAAAACCGTTCAAACTCCAGGTGGTCATCTGAACTTAACCCTTAGATGCTTTGGTGTGTTATTTGATTTTGAATGTGTTTCTAATTCTTTGTTTAATTTTTTGATAAAAATAGGATTCTGACCTTTGATAGAACTTGGGTTGACTATCGTGAATGGAAGGTTGACTATTTTGTTTTTTTTCTTGAGGAACATATTGATTTTGTTTAAATTTGTTGTTAATGTTTGTCAATTATAGCTTTCTTGTATTTAACTGATTGCTTTGCAAATTTTGTATGGGGCCAAATTGTCCTTTGTTTATATTTTTGGTTTATAAATTCGGTTATTAACCGAATAATCAATTCGGTTATCGTATATTTTGGTTAGTAATTCGGATACTTAAAATAGTTGAATTTCAATTTTTGGTTATAATCAAAAAGTTTATTCGGTTCGGATAATAACTGAATGCCCATTCCTAACAATCATATGGGTCCAAATCATATTATATAGTACTATATTTTAAATGGATAATGTGATTTTAATTCCCATAACCCATATTGTGAAAATCATAACCAACAAAATCTATATTTTACCACCTCTACTGCAGTACAAGAAATAATAACGTGTCTGTTGACTACAACAAATAAAGAGTTAGCAAAATCAAATAACGTGTCGGTTTTGATTTTATTTGGTGCGGTTTGGGTTCCAAAACCAATTAAAATAACAAACCCGTAAAATAGTTAGCAAAATCATTCACGCAAACGTATTACGCAGTGAACACAATCATGGAGCTAATTTAACAAAATAGTTCTAGGCATCAACAATTATATGGTTAATTAATACTATGTTATCACATTTGATTTAGGAAATACCAAGCCATTTTTGATTTGTAAACATAATTAATACTATTTATTCTTCATTCAACCCTGCAATACCTGTCTTCTAAAATAAAATGAGGAGAATATTTTATAGTAGAGAAATTATATATACTTGTAGAAAATTTGAGAAAACATGATGATTATTTAGTGCGGTTTCGGTTTTATGTGTGCAATTTTGACTAGTACCAAATCGAAACCGTAAATTTGGTTTTTCAACCCACCTAAAACCGCCACATACGCCAGAACTGTTGGTGCGGTTTTAATTGATGCGGTTTCGATTCTAATTTGGTTCCTTGCTTAACCCTAAGTTGAGGAGTAGGAACTAATTTTCCTATTTTTAATTTTAAATATAACAAAATTATAAATTACATAAAAGTATTGTTAGTCATAAGTTTTCCTATTTTTTTAAATTTAAATTTAAAAATATTTCGCATTAAACGTAATTGTGTAATTTGTAACAGAGTATTTTTTATATCCAAGGCCAAGGGGAAGGAATTTATTGTTGAGAACATTTGTTGGTGGTGTGCAATTATTAAATCTTTTTGCGGGAAAGGCTTCACAAAAATAGTCTCGTATTAGTAACTATAATCTCAATGATGGGTTTGTGTTTTATATTTATTTTAAAAAATAATAAATTATTAGTAAATTAGTAATAATTATATAATTAAAAAATTATGATGACAAATTTGAGTAAAAAACTGACTAATGAAACTATCATTCAAAAAGTAATTTAACTGGCCAGTAGCTATTTATGAATTTATAATAAAATAGAATCCAATTTGAATTTGGGAGAAAAAGTACAAAGACAGTTCAGATTCATTCTAATTGATTTAGGCAGGAAAACGCAAGGACGATTTAAATTCATTCTAATTTTCAGATTGTTGAAACACAGATAGGGAGTCACGGAGAGAGATGGAGGATTTTGTTACGCCGTGCCTTCAAGCACGGATAATTACTAATACAAAATACGAATGGACTTTGAGAAATATATTATTAAATAGAAAAATATTAATTAAGATTTTGAGAAGATGATTGTAGTTATTAGATTATTAAATATTTATTTAAATACTAAATACTTATTTATTTAACTATATGGATTATGTAATAGTGCTTAGTTAAAAAGGAAAAAAAATATGGGTTGACCTGTGTGACACCCCCAAAATAGGTATACAACACCCATTCTGAGTCGTCAAAATACATGATACAGAAACAACTACAACTTTATTAATACAACATAAAAACTGTGAGTTTAAATACAAATATTGCCAATCTAGATAATATTCATACCCAAATAATTCCTCATTACAATTATTAATACATTATTTTACAAAAATGGCGAAGACTACTAAAACAACTTCTAGAACCATCATTCCATACCCCGACTAGTACTCGCTACATTCTCACCTCCTGAGAAGAAAAATGGAACAAAAAGGAAAAGGGTGAAATTCAACTAGCCCAAGAAAAAGAATATTATGACTAAGATAATATAGTACAAATTATCGTTAGTCTTCAACAGGGAAAAATCTAATAGAATACAATAGACAACAAGTTTCAGATCAATATTCGCAGCGGAAATAATAATTCATTAGAAGAGTTAAGTAGAGAATGAAATCTATTATCTTCTATATATGAATTTAAAAGTTTATCGTCGATATTTTATCCCCGTAACATCAATCAATATATATCCGAAATCAAATATTCATCTTTTGACTATAAAGCCAAAGATATTCATCGATTAGTCATGTTCATCTAAACACTGCTCATCTTTGCACTACTGGCCAAAGATATTCATCGAAATCATTCATCTTGCACTACTGTGCCAAAGATATTCAATAATATCATCATTTAGGACTGAGAATGATGAAAAATATTTTAAAGGAAACGAAACCAGTGAAACAAAATAAAAAAAATTAAAGATTCGTATTTCGGTTTATCCATGTCCAAAAATACCTCATAAATAATCATAGTGAAGTAAAATTCAAGAATGATCAAAACATGAATACAATCAAAACTAGTATCCATAATAGATATTTTGGACAAAAAAATGAAAATTTAATTTTTCTGTGAATAGTGCCGTATACGTGAATAGTAACCCTGACACTAAAAGACAAGAATTTCACAAGAAAAATCTTACCAATACTCCGGTATAATGATATTGAAAGAAATAATATCATTTAAAAAAAATAATATCCCTTACCTCGAAAGAATATTACTTATGGCTGGAATACTGAATATAGTGCTGAAGGGAACTTGCACCGTATTACAACACTCAAAGTATCAAAATACTCACAAGAATACGCTCAATATATCGAGAGAGAAAGAGAGAAAAAACTTTAGTTTCTGGTGTGATTTTCAATTTTAACCTAAACACCTTATTTATAGGAAAATGCTTAGAACATCAAAGCAAAAAATTTAATATAATATTAATATATATAATCAAATTTCTTACGCCCACTTTCTTAGATCTGAATTCAGCCATTTACATCACATGCAAGACCCACAATAATGACCAAAAACATTTTTCATATTAAAAATAATTAAAACTTCCAAAAATCAATTATTTCGGAACTTCAGAGCTTCAATAATTTATAATAAATAGCCCTTTTGTCAGAAAAATTCGAACCTTATGTCTTTTTCATAGGAAATTCCATTATCTACAACTTTGCAGAAAAAAGTTTTTCCAAATTCTAAACAAAAATTGACCGAAATCCACAAACGGGCGATTTTACAGGCTATAATCAAATTTCAGTCAAGAAATGGGGTCCACCGACATGTTTAACATGTTTTTAACATTTATTGCAACAAAAATACTCTTCCTCCTCATATACTCATATATCCCACATTCATTGTAAAAATATCATCATTATTATATTATAATAATATAATAAAATATTATTTTATCAGAAAAGATAAAATATCGATTTTCAATAATTGTCACTTTAAAAATTTTCTCCATCTATATCCACATAAAATGAATATTTTCCTCATCATATAAATTAATAATTAATTATTCACAAATAATATTACAGTAATCACAATATCGACAACCGCATAGCCAGGAAAGAGGGCTTTTAATAAGGATTTCTCCTTACTCGTTGCATGCAATTAGGTGACCAAACCTCTCCTTGTATGTAACTTTCTGACATTGCTAATAATGTTATCTAATAATATTATTCAGGATAATATAAATTATAGTCTCAGATAACGGAAAATACCGCAGAAGTGACAATTATCAAACAACAAGAATATAAAATATCAACGCAAAGAATTATTGAATCAATAAAATAAAATATCGAATAAATTAATTATTGTAATAATTATTGAAAGTGGTGCCTTCTTACGTAAGAATTGTAAGACCCTGACTTTTATAAATAAAGATGAATTTTCTATAAATATTATTTTTGAATATTATGGAATAAATTTGATATAATGTTATAGTTGTGGGTAATATTTATAAATTTTGCAAAGTATGCAAGTTGTTATAAAATATTCGTTTGGTTGGGGAATATTCTTTTGTTAGGGAATATTAAATATAATGGCTCAATCATTGGTGGACCCCACAACATTATTGTCGGACGAGAAAACGACAAAAATATTTTTATAAAAATAACGTAGGAGGTGTTACCGTTAAAAGCTGTTGAACTACGGTGGTAAAAGTACGATGTCGCAGTAGTTGCATAGTAGCACATGGTATTGATTATTGATGCTTACGTGAGAAGTCACTTTCGCCTATGCTCAATTATTACTCGACAAGAATTCTTTGCATCATATCTCTTATATTATTGATTCAATTATTGTCACGATTATCATACGTATAATATGTTATAGTATTAAATCAATAATTGAGACGACAAGTTATAAATGATTAATAATTATTGAAAGATTAAATATGTGTTATGATTTGTGGTAAGTTTGATTATTTTATGGGGGCTCATATATGTCATCATCTAAGAGTCTCTTCATCAATAGTAATTACCCTTGTGAATAGTATTTACCTTCGTCAATAGTAATTACCCTTGTGAATAAGTATTTACCTTCATCAATAGTAATTACCCTTGTGAATAGTATTTACCTTCATCAATAGTAATTACCCTTGTGAATAAAGTATTTACCTCGGCCAATAATAGTAATTATCCTTGTGAATAGTATTTACCTTTCGATAGTATTTACCTTCGTTAATAGTAATTACCTTTACCAGGACGTCGAACCACTTGTCGTTTCACATTACTGGTGCGTCGAACCACTTGTCGTTTCACATTACAGCGCCAAACCAATTCGTCAAGCCACTTGCCTTTTCACACGAAAGTGCTAAGCTAGAAATCTTCTATAAATAGAGGCCTAGGGCTTCATTATTTTTCAATTAATTCATTCAAGCTTATAGAGAGAAAGTATAGAGAGAATAGAGAGAAAGAAGAAGAGTATTTTGTTACTACACCTTCTGCTGCGATATTCAATCTCCTACCAAATGTAAAGGGTGTTATTCTTTCTTATTCATGAAGAGAAGCTGTTGTTATTCCATTGCTTATTATTACATTGGAATAACTTTGTATAAGTGGTTTACCCTATACTTGGTGACATTCTTCTATTATTCGTTGGAACATCACATGCGTGTGTTTTACGGACACTGGTTAAAATCTTTATCATTCTCGTTGGAACATCCATGCATGTGTTTTACACCGGACACGGTTCCGCCGTCTTTATTATTCTCATTGGAACATCCATGCTCGTGTGTTTTACATCTGGACTGGTTCCGCTTTCTTTATTATTACGTTGGAATATCCTATCATGTGTGTTTTACACCGGACCTGGTTCCATCTTTATTATTACATTGGAACATCACCGCTTGTTGTGAATTTCACACGACACGGTTCCGTTATTTATTATTACATTGGAATAACTCCGTCTGCATGGGTCTATCGCATGCATGGTGATTTCTTTTGTTATTCCATTCTTTATTATACCCGGTTAAGTTAAAACTTTGACTTCTATACTCCATGAAATTAGTAGAATATCCTTGATATTTGCGTTTCATCCAAATATCTTTTCATGGAAATATTCTTACGATCATTCTTGAATTTTACTCTACAAAAGCAAAGATCATGTTGACAATTTGGGACGTTAATAATTCTCGGATAAAATAATTCTTGAACTTGTTTTATTGAATTCTTATATCATTGTCATCATCCTCATGTTTATATTTTTTGAAAGTCATCTCGTGGCACTGTAGTGCATAGATGGACTTGGTATGATTATGACCGAGAGACTATTGATTGTAATCATAATCGTAATGTTACAAATGATGTGATAAAAAAAAATCCTCGGGGTCGTAGTAGTACATTGATGGACGATTGTTGGCATGATCATGACCATTAATGAATACACAAATATTCTTGGCCCGTAGTGCATGAATAATTGTGGTCGTGATACTAAAGAATATCCTTGGTCAGTAAGTGGGGGTGATTCGATGATGTGGAATATTTATTAAAATTGAGTCTCACTATAATGATGATGAAAAACCTTTTAAAACCTAAAAGATAGTAGACTTTATTTTCTACTTGACTCTTTTAATGGATTGCATATTCATTGCAGTTAAATTGGTTTGTCTATTGTATTTTATCGGTTTAACATTATTGAAGACTATTGATAATTTATTCGCATTATCTTAGTCATAATATTTCTTCGGGCTAGTTGAGCTCACCTTTTCTTTTCTTTATTCTCTTCTGTGAAATGATAATATATTTGGGACGAGCCTGGGAAGCGAGTGATGGTCACGAAGATAGCATTAGTAGTCCTCACTATTACGTAAAATAGTGTGATAATAACTATAATGAGGACTTTTGTTTGAGTTTGTATAATATCTAGTAAGCGATATTTGTATTTAAACTCACGACTTATATGTCGTATTGTACCTTACGCAGTTATGTTAATAAGTTGTATTTAAATTTGCACCATGTAAGTGGGCTCACTCAAGATGGGTGATGTATACCTAATTTTGGGGGCGTCATACGGTTGGTATCGAGCTTAGGGATGTGATCACAGCTAAGATGTGAGAATAGTACTAGGAGGGAGGCAGGGAATACCTTCGCTAGTATGACCTACCTAAGTTTATGTGCTATTTTATTGGTTGGTGGTCGGAAGATAAGGATAATTTGTTACATGTCAATTAACCTTTTGTTTTGTGGCGATGTCGAAAATGACATCCGAGAATGTTGAGAATAGCAATGAGGCCTATGAGCGATCGTTGATTCACCACATATCAATAATCAAGATAATGTGCATCGAGGAAGGCGACAATCCTCATGCGTGAAACAACAACAACGACCAAATGACAAATGATCAAATGTTAGGAGGCTTTATGCAATTTATAAATAAAGTGAGCAGAGCGACTCTCGCCCAAAACGTAGGTGGAAACACGGAAAACTCTCTAAGGTCACCGCTAAACAATTTAAGGAGCTGGGACCACCGGAGTTTAAGGGAAAGCAAAACCACTTCGCGGGAAGCATGGATAAAGCAGATTACCAAGATATTTGATGTCTTGGGATGCTCGAGGAGCAAAAGGTTCCCTTTGCGCCTTTTATGTTCTTGCGGAGGCGGATTCTTGGTGGGAATCGGTAAAAGCATTACTCAACCAAATTGTCTTCAAGATATCTTGGGAGAAGTTCAGAGGCATTCAACGACAAATACTTTCACGAAAGTATTCGCCATATGAAGGAGGTGGAGTTTATCAAGTTGGAACAAAACAATATACCGTGTCGCAATACGAGGCAAAATTTGCGGAGTTATCACGTTTTTCGTCCCACTTGGTGGATAATGAAGAGAAATGGCGAATGTTTTTAAGAGGTTTGAAAGCGGGAGATACGTCAACATCTTATTTCTCATAAACCGTGTTTGTATTCGGATGTTGTAAATAGGGCTCGATTAGTGGAAGTAGCGATAATGAGTCAACGATAACTAAAAAGAAGCGTTTAAGCAAAATTATAATACCAATGAGAATAGTCATCGAGGCGGTGACAACAAGCGTGGAGGAATCAACAAAGCGGATATGGTAACCACTTTGGTGGTAATCGAGGCCAAAACAATAAGAATGGACATTTCAAGAAAAGGAGATTCAACAATGATGGAAAGGCGTCGGCACCAAACACCCATTGTTAAGGAAGGAGAAAGACCACCTATCATATGCTTCAAATGCGGAGGAGAGGACACATCGATCAAAGCTGCGGCCATGTCAGTCAAAGCATGTTATAATTGTGGAAGAGAAGGTCACTTAGCTCGATTTTGTCGCCATCAAGACAAATTCAGCTAGGATGGAGGCACCAAAGGCCATCCCGGAAAATTCAAACCCAGTAGTGCAAGGAGAGCATTTGTTGTGACCTCCCAAAGAGCAAGGAATCCGAATGAGGTCATCACGGGTAAGCTTATCATAAACTCTAATGAAGTCTATACTTTATTTGATCTGGGGTTCTACCCATTCTTTTATTTCTCCTACTTGCGCTCATCGATTAAATTTGACTACGGAGAAATTAGACTTTGACTTATCTGTGGAAACTCCGTTGGGAGAAACCTTCATTACATCCACTGTTTATAAGTCTTGTTTGGTTCAAATCGGTACCCTCATATTACCGTCGATCTTATTTCATTAAAAATACTTGCATTTGACGTGATTCGAGGGATTGATTGGTTAACTACTTATCATGCAAAATTGATTGTTTTCGTAAGGTTGTTAGCTTTCATATTCCTAATCAACCTATTATGCGAATTCAAACGACCAAACCATTAAAATCAATCACGGTCATCTCAAGCCATAAAGCTATTCGTTTATTGAAAAGCGGATGTCAAGCTTTCTTAGCTCATATCACTGATTTAAATAAAAATACGTCGGTTTTAAACGATATTCTATTGTTAATAAATTTCTGACGTATTCCCGAAAGAACTTCTGGCCTACCCCCAGGCGTGAAATTGAATTTTGTATCGACCTTGAACCCTGCATTACAAAACCTATTTCCAAAGCCCCATATCGAATGGCTCTATTGAACTTGGAGTTAAAGACCCAAGCGCAGGAATTGTTAGACATTGGCTTTATTCGTCCTAGTACTTCTCCTTGGGGTGCTCTGTTCTATTCGCGAAGAAGAAAGATGGGAGTATGCGACTTTGTATTGATTATCGGGAGTTGAATCACGTCACCATCAAAAATAGGTATCCATTGCCACGTATTGATGACTGTTTGACCCGGTTGCAAGGAGCCAAATTCTTTTCAAAGATTGATCTTCGTTAGGATATCACCAATTGAAGATTAGAACCACCGACATTCCAAAAGCGGCTTCCGAACTCGATGCGGGCATTATGAATTCCTAGTCATGTCCTTTGGATTGACTAATGCTCCTACGCCTTCATGGATATGATGAACCGAAGTATTCAAGGAATATTTAGATCACTTTGTGGTCGTCTTTATTGATGACATCCTTATTTATTCCAAAAGCCGTGAAGATCATGAGCAAGCACTTGAGGTCGACACTCCAAAAGCCGTGAATATAAGCTTTATGCCAAGTTGAAGAAATGCGAGTTAAAGCGAAGAAGTAGCATTCCTTGGGCACGTGGTATCAAGTCATGGAATATCCATTGACCCGCCAAAGATTGAAGCTATTCAAAGTCGGGAACAACCTAAATCGATGGCCAAGCACGTAGCTTTCTCGGTTTATTTGGTTATTATCGGAGATTCGTGGAAGGATTTTCTCGAATCGCTATTCCATTGACTCAAATTGACTCGGAAGATACAAAGTTCGGTTGGAGCGAAGAATGTGAGAAGAGTTTTCAAGAACTCAAGAGGAGACTTATTTCAAAGACTGCTCGGCAATACCATACGGCTCGGAGGATTTGTCATCTACTGATGATGCTTGGCAAAAGGTTGGGATGTGTTCTCATGCAACATGGAAAAGTAATAGCCTATGCCTCGCGACAACTCAAAGAATATGAGAGGAATTATCCTACTCATGATCTAGAGTTGGCATTTGTTATCTTTGCACTTAAAATTTGGAGGCATTACTTGTATGGGGAGAAAGTGGAGATCTTTACGGATCATAAAAGCCTCAAATATTTCTTCACTCAAAAGAAACTCAACATGCGACAACGACGTTGGCTTGAAGCTATTGAAAGATTATGATCATACCATCCAATACCATCTCGAAAAGCAAGCGTGGTAGGTGACGCATTGAGTAGGAAATCATATGCAAGTACAAGTGCGATATTGTCAATAAAAGCCCATTTTGTGTGACTTGCAAAGGATGGAGATAGAATTAAAGACTCGAGGGGCGCGTGTGATGACGGCGAGTATCGTGTAGAACCGACTTTAATTGATAAAGTTAAAGTCGCTCAAGCTGACACTGGAGCCGATCGTATGAGGAAGAAAGTGCAAGAAGGTGCTATACAGGAAGCAAGAATCGATGAAGAAGGAATACTTGAGTCAACTCCGGACTTTGTGTTCCTAACGACCACGATTTAAAGTATAATATCATGATGGAAGCGCCAACACACCATTTGCAATCCATCTCAGGGAGTACCAAAATGTATCATGATATTAAATACATTTTGGTGGAGCAATATGAAGAGAGATAGTGTATTTGTTTATCTCAAGGTGTCTAACTTGTCAACGAGTTAAAGCGGAGCATCAAGTACCAAAAGGTCCATTGCAACCACTTGAAATTCCGAATGGAAGTGGGAGCACATTACCATGGATTTCGATTCTGGGGTCTTCTAAGGTTTCTCAAGGCATTGATGCGATTTGGGTCATTGTTGATAGATTGACCAAGTACGCTCATTTCTTCTAAATCGAGAAACTTATACACTTGAACGTCTTGCTCAGTATGTACATATAAGCGAGATTGTAAGAGCGCATGGTATGCGCCGGTATCCATAGTTTCGATCGAGACCCAAGATTCACTTCACGATTTTGGGTTAGTTTGCAAAAAGCTATGGGCACAGACTTACGATTTAGCTTCGGCATATCATCCTCGGGGCGGACGGACGATCGGAGAGGACTATTCAAACTCTTGAAGATCTATTAAGACTCTGTGTCCTTGATTTCAAGGGAGTTGGGACAAGTTCTTACCATTGGTGGAGTTTTCCTACACAACAATGATTATCAAGCAAGTATTGGCATGGCTCCATTCGAGCATTGTATGGAAGAAAGTGTCGTTCTCCAGTATGCTGGGATGAGGTGGGTGAAGCAACGTTGTTGGGACCGGAGTTGGTACGTATGACTACGGAAAAGATTCAAATGATCCGACAACGTATAAAAACCTCACAAAATCGACAAAAGAGTTATGCTGATCTTCATCGAAAGGACGTGGAATTCGATATAGGAGATCATGTGTTGTTAAGAGTTGCTCCATGGAAAGGAGTTACAAGATTTGGAAGGAGAGAAAACTTAATCCTCGATTCATCCGGTCCATTTTAATCCTCGATCGAGTAGGAAGCGTGGCCTATAGACTCGCTTTTCTGCCAAATATGTCTCGTGTTCATAACGTTTTTCACATATCTATGTTACGTAAATATGTGAAAGACCCGAACCATATTATTGAGTTAGAACCCAGAGATGAAATAGCGGAAGATTTGACGTATGAAGAGGTACTGTTCAAATTTTGGATAAGAAAGAACATATTCTACGCTCGAGGTTATACCTCAAGTCAAAGTTTTATGGAGGAACCACGATGTTGAGGAAATGACTTGGGAGTTAGAATCGAAATGAAATCAAGGTATCCTTACCTCTTCGACATACCAGTACGTACCCTAATTTCGAGGCGAAATTTCATAAGAAGGGAGGTTGTAAGACCCCGACTTTTATAAATAAAGATGAATTTTTCTATAAATATTATTTTTGAATATTATGGAATAAATTTGATATAATGTTATAGTTGTGGGTAATATTTATAAATTTTGCAAAGTATGCAAGTTGTTATAAAATATTCGTTTGGTGGGGAATATTCTTTTTTGTTAGGAATATTAAATACAATGGCTCAATCATTGGTGGACCCCACAACATTATTGTCGGATCGAGAAAACGACAAAAATATTTTTATAAAAATAACGGCGGAGGTGTTACCGTTAAAGCTGTTGAACTACCCGGTAAAAGAAATGCGATGTCTGGCGTGGTTGCATAGTAGCACATGGTATTGATTATTGATGCTTACGTGAGAAGTCCTTTCAACTATGCTTTCAATTATTACACGATAATTAACTTGCATCATATCTCTTATATTATTGATTGATTATTGTCACAAAGATTATCATCGTATAATATGTTATAGTATTAAATCAATAATTGAGACGACAAGTTATAAATGATTAATAATTATTGAAAGATTAAATATGTGTTATGATTTGTGGTAAGTTTGATTATTTTATGGGGGGCTCATATGTCATCATCTAAGAGTCTCTTCATCAATAGTAATTACCCTTGTGAATAGTATTTACCTTCGTCAATAGTAATTACCCTTGTGAATAGTATTTACCTTCGTCAATAGTAATTACCCTTGTGAATAGTATTTACCTTCGTCAATAGTAATTACCCTTGTGAATAGTATTTACCTAAATCGATAAGTAATTATCCTTGTGAATAGTATTTACCTTCATCAATAGTATTTACCGTTCGTATTAATAGTAATTACCTTTACCGGACGCCGAACCACTTGTCGTTTCACATTACAAAAGGCCGAACCACTTGTTGTCGTTTCACATTATGAGCGTCAAACCGACCGTCGAGCCACTCGCCTTTTCACACGGCAGGTGCTAAGCTAGAAATCTTCTATAAATAGAGGCCTAGGGCTTCATTATTTTTCACGAATTCATTCAAGCTATAGAGAGAGAAAGTATAGAGAGAATAAGAGAGAAAGAAGAAGAGTATTTTGTTACTACACTGCTGCAGTATTCAATCTCCTACCAAATGTAAGGGTGTTATTCTTTCTTATTCATGAAAGAATCTGTTGTTATTCCATTGCTTATTATTTACATTGGAATAACTTTGTATAAGTGGTTTACCCTATACTTGGTGACATTCTTCTATTATTACGTTGGAACATCTGTCTGTGTGTTTTACAGGACACTGGTTCCGCTTTTTATCATTCATTGGAACATCCATGCATGTGTTTTACAGGACTGGTTTAATCTTTATTATACATTGGAACATCACATGCGTGTGTTTTACACCGGGACTGGTTCCGTCTTTATTATTTACATTGGAATATCCTATCTGCATGTGTTTTACAGGATCCGGTTCCATCTTTATTATTTCATTGGAACATCCATCCGATTGTGAATTTCACACGACACGGTTCCGTTATTTATTATTCATTGGAATAACTCGTTTATGCATGCGATCTATCGCATGCATGGTGATTTCTTTTGTTATTCCATTCTTTATTATACCCGGTTTGGTTAAAACTTTGACTTTATACTCCATGAAATTAGTAGAATATCCTCGATATTTGCGTTTCATCCAAATATCTTTTCATGGAAATATTCTTACGATCATTCTTGAATTTTACTCTACAAAACAAGATCGTGTTGACAATTTGGACGTTAATAATTCCTGGATAAAATAATTCTTGAACTTGTTTTATTGAATTCTTATATCATTGTCATCATCCTCATATTTTATATTTTTTGAAAGTCATACATGGCACATGTAGTGCATAGATGGACTTGGTATGATTATGATGAGAGACTATTCGATTGTAATCATGGCCAAGTAATGTTACAAATGATGTGATAAAAAAATCCTCGATGGTAGTAGTACATTGATGGGACGATTGTTGGCATGATCACGACCATTAATGAATACACAAATATTCTTGGCAGTAGTGCATGAATAATTGTGGTCGTGATACTTAAAAAGAATATCCTTGGCAGTAGAAAAGGGGTGATTCGATGATGTGGAATATTTATTAAAAGTGAGTCTCACTATTATAACATGATGATGAAAAACCTTTTAAAACCTAAAAGATAGTAGACTTTATTTTCTACTTGACTCTTTTAATGGATCGCATATTCATTGCAGATTAAATTGGTTGTCTATTGTATTTTATCGGTTTAACATTATTGAAGACTATTGATAATTTATTACGCATTATCTTAGTCATAATATTTCTTACTTGGGCTAGTTGAGCTCACCCTTTCTTTCATCGCATTCTCTTGAAATGATAATATAAATTTGGGACGAGTCTGTCGGAAGCAGTGATGGTCACGAAGATAGCATTAGTAGTCCTCACTATTCGTAAAATAGTGTGATAATAAGCTGTAATGAGGACTTTTGTTTGAGTTTGTATAATATCTAGTAGGCGATATTTGTATTTAAACTCACACTTTTTATGTCGTATTGTATACTTACGAGTTATGTTAATAAGTCAGTATTTAAATTACATACCACGTAAGTGGCGACTCAAGATGGGTGATGTATACCTAATTTTGGGGCGTCACAAGAATCAATAATTGGTGCAATACTGCAGTGCTACTTATGCAACAACGCAGACATCGTTGCTTTTTTAACCGGGTATTCCAACAAGATAATCTGTGAATAACTACTGTAGTTATTTATAAACAACTTATACTTGTCGTTTTCTTCATCCAACCTTTAGTTATGGTACATAACAAGGTCAAGGCTTGGTGCATTTAATATTTCGACACGGAAGAATATTCCACGCACCAAACTAATATTCTCCGATAAAATGAATATTTTATAACCACTTGCTTATTTAAAATATTTGGGCCTTTTACCCATAACTAACCACATTAATCAAATCAACCCTTACTATTTCAAAATAATAAATAGAGAAAATTTAATTTCATTAATAATAAGTTGGGGTCTTACAACCTGGATTAGAATTATAATTTTAGGAGTGAGCAAAAAACGGATAAAACCGAATTATCGAATCGAATCGATTTTTTTAACCAAATTTTTTCAATTATTCGGGTATTTTTTGTAATTCAATTATATCCGATTTTATTTTTAATTTTTGAATTTGGGTTTAATATTCATTTTTTGGCTATTAGATTAACCAAATAACCGAATTAAGAAAAAAAATTAAAGCTTAAAAATTAAAACAGTAATATGAATATATGATAATATTTCATGTCACTCTCTTCCTCGCTCAGACTCTCACTCTCAAAACTCAAATCCATCTCTCACTCATCTCTTAGATCTCGATCTCTCTCTCATGTCTCATCTCTCAGATCTCGATAGTCGATCAAAACTATTGCAGCTCTGATTTGCTTGAGAATCCAAACTATTGCAACTCTGATTTTCCTCAGTCCTTATTAAAGTCTCAGTGCCTCTGTTGTGGTGAAGGTGGGTCATCAATTTTTTCATAATTTTTTTTTGTAACTGGGTCTGGGTTCATAAGTTTTTCACCTCTATCTGTGTAATCTTTATATGTTTTTATGGATGGATGATATACTGGGAAAATTGATGCTTTTTTATTTATTTATGATTCTTATGGGAAATTGGATGCTTTGGTGTGTTATTTGATTTTGAATGTGTTTATAATTCTTTGTTTAATTTTTTGATAAAAATAGGATTCTAACCTTTGATAGAACTTGGGTTGACTATTGTGAATGGAAGGTTGACTATTTTGTTTTTTTCCCTGAGGAACATATTGATTTTGTTTAAATTTGTTGTTAATGTTTGTCAATTATAGCTTCCTTGTATTTAACTGATTGCTTTGCAAATTTTGTATGGGGCCAAATTTTCCTTTGTTCATATTTTTGGTTTATAAATTCGGTTATTAACAGTTATTCGGTTATCGTATATTTTTGTTAGTAATTCGGGTACTTAAAATAGTTGAATTTCATTTTTTTGTTATAATCGAATAGTTTATTCGGTTCGGATAATAATTGAATGCTCACTTCTAACAACTATATGGATCCAAACCATATTATCTATATTTTAAATGGATAATGTGATTTTAGTTCCCATAACCCATAATATTGTGAAAATCATAACCAACAAAATCCATATTTTACCACCTCTACCGCAGTACAAGAAATACTAGCGTGTCTGTTGACTACAACAAATAAAGAGGCTTTTGAAGGTGGTTGACATATAACTAGGGTTGTAAATGAATTGGGACGAGCTCGCAAAAAATAAAAATTGTTCGAGCTCGGCTTGTTTGATAAACGAGTTTTTGCACAAGCTTTCCTTAATCGAGTCGAGCTTGAGTTTCTTTGCTTATAAAAAATTACTAATTTAGTTACTATAATTATATAATAAATTATTAGAATTATAATAAATATTATTAAACGACTCGTGCTAAGTTGAACTTCGTTTGCATACAATTTGATTCATTTGACAATAGTTTGATTAGTTTACATCCCTACACACAGCAAATTAGGCAACAATCAACCCCAGATTGTCGATATACGGAACGTTTATAAATCAATTTACCAATGAACATCATTTCAAAAATTTTGCAACACAGAAGACAGAGAGTGTTATAAAAGATGATGGGAAAAAGCACCTTTATCCCATTGTGGTTGTCGTGTTTTAAGTAATTAGTCACTGTGATTTAAAAATATTCAATTGACTCACTGTGGTTTTTACAAATGTACAATCAAGTCATTCCGTCCAATTTGACTAACAGACGTCTAAAAAAGCAGCTTGGTTATCCTTCGTGGCTTTTTGAGAAAAAAATATTACGTGTATTTGCTGACCCAAAGAGGAAGCTTGGTTATCCTACGTGGCTTTTTTCTTTTCCCTTTATCTCTTTTTCAAATAATATATCAAATTTTTTGTATCAATGAGATCTATTACAACATTATATTAATTTCTACAAAAACTAAAAATAAAAAATCATTAATTACGTGGCAAAAAATAATTAAAATAAATATTTTAATTCATTTTCTTTATTTGTATTCTTTTCCTTATCTCTTTTCCTTTCTTTTAATAATTATTTTTATTTTAAAAATTAATACTAATATATGTTTTAATGATATAAAAAGGTAAGTACATAATTAACATAAAATAGAAAATTTGATACAATTAATAAAAAATTAGTTAAACAAATGACATAAAAATTAAAATTAATTATACAATCAAAACCTCATTATTTTTTAAACAAATTCTCTTTGGCTTATCCTTTTTTATTTTATTTTGTTTTTTGTTTTTATGTTTAGTTATTAAAAAGTTTTAATATTATTTGTATTATTTGGAATTAATTTTAAAAATAAAACAATTATTAAAAAGAAAGGAAAAGATAAAAGGAAAAATAGAAAATTATTTAAAATATTTATTTTAATTTTCTTATTTTAATTATTTTTTGCCATATAATTAATAATTTTTTGTTGTTAAAATTAATGTAATGTTGTAATAGATATCATTGATACAAAAATTTTGATATATTATTTGTATTATTTGGAATTAATTTTTAAAATAAAAATAATTATTAAAAGAAAGGAAAAGAAAAAATTATAAAAAATGAATTAAAATATTTATTTTAATTTTATTATTATTTTTTATTATTTTTTTACCACATAATGATTTTATTATTATTTTTTTGTTTGAAAAGAAAAAATTATAAAAAAAATCCATTAAAAAATTATTTTGTTGCCACATAAGGACTTTGTGACGTAAGAAACCCAAGCATATACAGTAAAACCTCAATCTAGGAATAGACTTGGGACCAAACTATTTGTATTCTAATTGAGAGGTTATTACTAAATAGAGGTATTGGTACAAAATATTTTCTGAACAACCAAAAATATCCACTTTAACAAAAATATCAATAAGAACTCCCTAATAATTATTATTCAAAAAATATTTATGCAAAGTAGTCTTTTATAGAAAAATGTGATCTTTTATAGGAAATGTGGTCTTTTATAGGAAAATGTAGTCCTTTTATAGGAAATGTAGTCTTTTATAGGAAAATATAGTTCATTATAGGAAATGTAGTCTTTTATAGAAAATGTAGTCTTTTAAAATTAATATTGTATCTCTCTCATATATTATTACTATATAGAGGTATATTTTCTTAATACGGGACTTAAAAAGTATATAACATATTACAATTTAGAGGTTATTCCTATTTATAACAGGCCCAAATTGGGACCAATTTTTTTTATAATATTGTAGAGGTTATTTTTATATAGAGTATTTTTTAATAGAGGTTTTACTGTACCATGTACTTTTTTATTTTTTTCTAAAAAAGACACGTAAGAAACCCAAGCAGATTTGTCAACGTCGGTTAGTCAAATTGAACGGAATGACTTGATTGTACATTTTTAAAAACCACAGTGGGTCAATTGAATATTTTTAAAGCATAGTGAGTAATTGCTTAAAACACGACAACCACAATGGGGTAAAAGTACTTTTTCCCAAAAGATTATACTAAATATTAAGAACAATGATGATTAGTGAAAATAAGAGAGAACATTCTCATTGTATTTGTATATCTCTTCCATCTCCTTGACAATACTTCTATTTATAAGCACATGTACATAAATACTTGAAAGTTTCAAAACTCATAAGTCATAGGAGTTTCAAATCTTAAAGGATATGAGAGTTACAAAGCTCAAAGATCATTACAATAAAAAGGGGTAGGAATGTATCTAGACATGGGTAGGAATGTATCTAGACATCCACACACTATGTATAATTTTATAACACTCCCCCTTAGATGTTTATTGTATAACCATACGCATTGAAAGTTGTCTCATTAAAAATCTTACCAGGAAAAATCTAATGGAAAAAAACCTTGGTTAAGGAAAAAAGAGTGCAGCGCGTATTAGCTCCCTCTCATGAATGTATCCTTAAGTCCTTCATTTGTCGCATTCCAATATTGCAACACAATCTTTCAAATGTTGTAGTTGGTAATGCTTCGGTGAACAAATCTGCTAAATTATCTTTTAAGCAAATTTGTTGAACATCAATGTCACCGTACTTATCAAGGTCATATGTGAAAAATTTTTTTTGGTAATATGTGCTTTATTTTATTTCCTTTGATGTATCCTCCCTTTAATTGAGCAATACATGCAGCATTGTCTTCATACAGAATGGATAGAGTTTTGTAGCAATTTTTTTAAGAATATGCCTCGTTAAAAACCTTGCCAAATAAAAACTTAGTGGGGAAAATTTTGGCGAAGAAAAAGAGTACAATATTCTTGTATAACTTCTAGTTCCTTGGGATTGCCTCATTAAAACCTTGAAAATGAAAACTCAGTGGGAAAAAAATCTTAGTGAAGGAAAAAGAGTACAATCAGCAGATATCCTTTTTACTCCCCTTCATAAGTATATAGAATTTCCATTGTTCATGGTAAAAATATCATTAAGTCGAAGCATGCCAATATTGTGCACCATCTTCTTCAAAATCATAGTTGGTAATGACTTAATGAATATATCAACTAAATTATAACATGATCATATATGCTTGATATCAATATCACCATTCTTCTGGGGCTCGTGTGTATAAAATAATTTTGGTTCAATATGCTTGGTTCTATCACCTTTTGGATAAAATAATCCCAAATCAATAGTGTCACGAAGATAACGTAAAATATGTTTAATTTCATTACAATGTCTTCAAGTTGGTGCATAACTATACATTGCTAGTAAGTTAACTGCAAATGCTATATCAAGTCTTGTCAAATTTGCAAGATACATCAAAGTACCAATTACATTAAGATATAGTACTTCAGGACCAAAACACCAATTTCACGAAGATATGGTACTTCAAGACCAAAAGTTTCTTCATCATTTTCTTGTGGTCAAACCGAATATTTCTTGATATTAAGTGACCAACCCATCATTGGAGTACTGAAAGGATTAACATTATCCATGTAAAGTTACTTCAGGACTTTTTTTGTGTATGTTGATTGATGAACAAGAATTCCATAGTTCAATTTGTAGGTCAAGACAAAAATTTGTCTTACCAATATCCTTCATCTCAAATTTGTTATTTTTGTCGACTCTTCTGGAGCAAGATCTTTCATCAATAAATACAGTAATAATAGCAAATCTAGATTATGATATTTTGATAAAGATGCATGCACAAATTGAATTATTCTCAAATCCTTCTTTCAAAAGATATCCACTCAGGCGATTATACCACAATATGCATCTGGATTGCTTTAACTCATATAAGAATCTTTGTAGCTTGATAGAATACATATTTAGAGATATAGAATTTATGTTTCAGGCATTTTATATCCTTCAGAGATTTTCATGTAGATATAATTATATAATGATCCATACAGATATGATGTAACAACATCCATTAATTTCTCTTGCTACCAAGCTAATTAAAAATCTGAATGTAATTGTGTCCATTACATAAGCATATGTTTCTTCATAATCAATATTAGGTGTTTGCGAGAAATCTTGTGCTACAAGTTGCATTCTGTACCATATAATTTTATTGTACAAATACCCATTTGTATTCAACAGGCATTACACCTTTAGGTGTTCGGACTACAGGTCTAAAAACTTCACGTTTACTTTGTGAATTTAGTTCTACTTGAATCGCCTCTTTTCACATTGACCAAATATTTCTACATTCATCAACGATTTGTGGTTCATATACATGATCATTACTTCTGGTAATATCAAGAACAATTTTATACGAAAATTTGTTGTCGACAACAATTTTATTTCTATCCAATATATCTGTCTCCTGTACATAATGTATCGAGATCTCGTTATTTTTAGGTACCTGATCCTCTTCAGGAGATAACTCATCCTCTTCAGGGGATAACTCTTCAAGAGTTTTATTTACAAGAGTTTTTTGTTCATAAGTTTTGGATAGATCAATAATTTTTTGTAGCTTGTTTCATGGGCATAACCTCTTTATAGACTACAACTTATTTTTCTTGTACTTTCTTCTTACGGGAAATTTTATCTTTGACACCAATCATTCTTTCACGTTTCAGGTGTGACTTTAATTCAATTTTCTGCTGTATAAACTGATTGTCCTACAGGGACTTCAATCCCTGCTAGAGTATTAGCAGCTAGAAGGTGAGATATCACTATTTTCTTATTATCGATGAATAATTCTGGTAATTGATTTGCAATTCATTGCAAATGAATAATCTTTTGAACTTCTAGTTCATATTGATTTGTATGAGGATCAAGATTAAATAGCGTTGAAACATTCCAATTAATCTCCCGTCGTGCTTCAGGCAACGATATTACGCCGTGCTTTAGGCAACGATTTTTCTCCCCCTAATGATGGGAAGACTGTTTCATTAAAATAACAATCCTCAAAATATACCTTAAAAATATCACGTATTGAGGTTATGATGCAGCATGTAAAATAGCATGACCCTAAGCATGAATTGATAAATTTGATTTCATAATCAAAGGTCGAGCAATAATTTAAAATCTCTTAAAAATTAATTCAGCTATACCATTTTGAGTATGTGTATGTGCAATATGATGTTTAACATAAATTCCAATTGACATGCAATATTCATCAAAAACTTGAGATGTGAATTTTACCAGCATTATCTAAATAAATTTTACTAGTTATATAATCAGGAAATTGTACTCGCAACCTAAATATTTGAGCAAGAAGAATAGGAAATGAAATATTTGTAGTTAAAAGTAAACATACATGTGATTATCTGGTTAATGCATCAATTAAAACCATAAAAATACTTGAATGAACCACACATGGTGGGTGTATTTGTTCAAATAGATCACCTTGAATTCTTTTTAAGAAATATGAACACTAAATAACAATAATTAAATGTGATAGTTTGGTAATTAATTTACTTTGATATAATCAACAGATAAATGAATCTTCTAGTTCTTTAAGGGTTGTTCATAGGAGTTTTCAATAATTTAACGCATCATTATTGATCATAGATGATCATGTCAAATCATAAAAACATTTAGATCCGAGCACTTCTGGTGTATTTCACACTTTTGGTGTATTACAATATTTATTTCAACTATTCTCATTTTAGTATAATATAACCCAGAAGAGAAAATATACAGTTTTTCTAATATGAGCTTCTGGCCTGATACTATTGAAGTAATATAAAGAAATTCTTCATTGCCTTCGTTATTGGTTTCAGTATAATAACCATTATAACGTATATTCTTAAAGCTGAGCAAATTTATGCTTATCTTAGAAGAATATAAAGAATCATCAATACAAAGTCTTGTGCCCTTTGACAACATTATAATCGCTCTTCCAGAGACTTTAATTAAGTTTAATGAATAATCGCTCTTCTAGAGCCTTTAATTGGGATTAACTCCAAGTGAGGAGTTCTGATTTGACGTGCCAATTCAGCCTTGGAAGGTTATAAGAAGCATACATAGCAGGTTTTGAAGAGAAGGAGTCTACTTCGGGGTATTTGTTTACTTTTGCAGGGGGGAGCCGTGTTATGGCAGTCCAAGTTGCAGAAGTGTATTATTTTGTCTACTACTGAGTTAACAACGAAATGTTATGGTTTCTTCAAGAGTTGGATTTGACACAGGAATCGACTCCAAGTGACGGAGTCATGGTGAATACCTCCTCTAATGGGTTCGAAGGGGGAGATTGTTGGTCAACAAATCCTCACCCATTAGCCTCCCCTTTTTTCCACCGTCCTTGGCCCTTTGAATTTTCCATGCCCCACCAGCCCCTTGATTTTGGCCTGCTCTTTTTCCACTCCTTCCCTCCCGATTTTGCTATAAAAGGAAGCCAAATGTTGAGGGATAATACACACCAAAATACAAGCTCTCATCCGAGAGTAGAGAGAAAAAGGGTGGGTGAAAGAAATCACATCTGGGGAGGATGGATGAAAGTAATCTCATCCGGGAAAGGGTGGAAGAAAGTTTTTCTAAAGCTTTAGAAAAATAGAGAGAGAAAGATAGTTCAAATAAAATATTGTTTTATTTGGGTTCCATCACATAGTTATTGTGGTGAAGTAATTTGGGTTTGTACTCAAATTAAGATATCTTTGTATTCTCTCATATTATTCTAATGAATTCTTCGGAATTTGTCCCGTGGTTTTTACCTCTTAAATTTAGCTGGTTTTCCACGTAAAAATCTTAGTGTCTCGTGGTTGAATTTTTTTACTCATTATTTACTGTAGTGGTTATTATTTTGGTGAAATTATAAATTTAATCTGTTTGACATATACTGATATTTTATCTGTCTAATTTATCACAGACAAAAATATTTGAGAGGTGCTTTTTTCCCAACAGTTATTGGGAGCATAATCGGTCAACAAAATTTTTAAACCAATCCGCTAGAAATACTAGCGGATGACAAGAATGAGTTTTTAATCTAGGCCGTTAATAATTTCTATGGATAGTATATATAGTATTTGCCCATTTTTTATTCATAGCAAATAAATGTTATGGATCATTGTCATATATATATATATAGGGGAATGATTCGTAGCATCTATATATGCTTTAGAATAAAAAGTGGCATATAGCATATTAACCATCCGTGTAATTAATTAATGAAGGGCTGAGATTTGTTTTGGGTTAACCCCGTCCGCTAGTAATTCTAGCGGACGTATTAAGTATGATTTCTGGACATTTATGCCCCTGTGTTTCCCAGCTTAGCCCAGCCAAATCGATAGACATTACACTGTCCGCTAGACTTACTAGCGGACGGGACAAAGCAAATTTTCCAAGCAACTCTTTTCCTGCACGGATCATACTTAATACCCAGCAAATCTTTCCTAATCTTTTCCTGCACGATTCATACTTAATACCCACTAAATCTTTTCCTGCAAGATTTATGCAATACCCAATACTTATATATCTTATACTTAACAATTTCAAAAACTGATTCAAACAGTTCAATTTCATCACGAATACCAACTTAAGCAAATCTCCCTGCACGTGGACAAGATACCCAATACATAACAATTTCCTCAACAATTCAAACAGTTCAATAACAACACAAATACCAACAAGCAAATTTTCGTGCGCGATTCTTGCAATACCCAGTACATAACAACAGCAACAACAACATGAATTCCTGCAATACCCACGAATAGCAACAGTTAAGCAAAAAGATATGGAATGGTTAACATCACATCCCTAATGCAGCAAAATTTCCAAAACTGATTAATAATTCAAAAAAAAATGTTGGCAATTGAAATTTAGAAGCTTAGGCAAAAGTAAATAATGGTTTCAAAAAAGAAATATTTGCACATGATTAAAGGCAAAAGTAGATAAATAAATAAATGGCTATCAAATCTAGATCTGAAACCAAAAACCAAACTAAATCATAAATCTCTGGATACATGTATATACTCTATAAGACGTACATCATCAGTAGTCACAAACCGACTAGCTGATAAGAGAAAACTACTCTCTTCTCTTCAGAACTTGAGTGCAGATTCAAAGAGGAAAGCGACGAACGTGAGAGCACAGCCGACGGCGAACGACGGAGAAACAGATCCGGCCGAAGACGTAGGGCTCGGAGCTGGAGCATCGGATGCTATGGGGGTAATTTGGAATTGGGGAGTAATTGAAAGAATAATCAGCTGTTGTCCAGTATATAGTTGGTGTTGATTCCAGTTTGTAGATTGTATTGTTTTGCATATTGTAGTCAATAAGGTTTCTACAATTTAAAAAACTGATTTGGCTTGGACTTGCTTGGACTTCAATTGGGGGTATAATCGCCCAAGTATTTCATTAACGCAATCCGCTAGTTCTTCTAGCGGACGGTATAATATCCTTTTTAATCCAAGCCGTTAATAATTGTTATGAACGCTAGAGATGTTATTTATTATTTTTTGATCCATAGCAAATACATGTTATGAATCATTCCATATATATATATATACTGTCCAGGATCAGTCATCACCCCTTATCTTACTTCGCGTCGCCACCTCCTTTTAAGCGACGGTTTTGGCCATACAACCGCTGCCTATACTATCTTTTAATGACATATTATCTTGACGATCCTCTCTCTCTCTCTCTCTCTCTATATATATATATATATATATATATATATATATATATATATATATGAAAGCCCTTCCATAGCAAGAGATTCTTTATGGGATTTACATCTCAATAGCTTTTTGGAATAGTTGATAAAACTTATTGGAAGGTGAGATTGAAACATAAATATATGTAATGGCACAACATACTTAAACTTTTATTTTAATATGAGGACCCCACCATAGTGACATGTTGTCGGTTTGTTTAACTAAAAGCAATTTTTTAATATTAAATAATACGGCCAAGAATGCAAACATGTAAACATATAAAAAAAAAAAATATCCAAACCGGGACAAGCTCTTACGGCTTGTAAAAAAAAAAAAAAAAAAAAATACTAATCGGAACAAGCTTTACGACTTGTATAAAAATTAAATAAGTAGCATGAGTTCTTTATTTGCTTATTTTTTATAACAATATTTATTATTTTATAAAAACAAATATTTTTATAAAAATAAATATTTTATAATAACAAATAAAGAATATAAAATATTTTATAAAAACAAATATTTAATAAAACAAATATTTTTATAATAACAAATAAAGAATATAAAATATTTTTATAAAAAATAGCAAATAAAGAATTATAAAAATATTTGTTAATTCTTTATATAACAAATATATGCTATTGTTATATAAAATAGGATATAAAATATCATAAAGAATTAATATTTTAAATTAAAGTGGGAAGAAATTAATATATTTGTTATATAAACAAATATTTTTATAATTCTTTATTTGCTATTTTTATAAAAATATTTTATATTCTTTATTTGTTATTATAAAAATATTTATTTTTATAAAATATTTGTTTTTATAAAATATTTTATATTCTTTATTTGTTATTATAAAATATTTGTTTTATATAATAACAAATATTGTTATAAAAATAAAATAAAAGAACTTGTGCTACTATTAGATTTTTATATACGTAGGAAGAGGTTGTGTGTGTTTAGATTTTTTTTTTTTTTTTTTTTTTTTTATTTTTATACAAGAGCTTGTAGTATTTTTTTTTTTTTTTTTCCTATTGTATTTTTTTTTTTTTTGTTCTAAGAGTTGTCTTAGGTTTGATTTTTTTTTTTTTTATATGGTCTAAGAGTGTCGCAATTTATCAGTTATATTAATATTAAAAATTCGCTTTTAGTTAAACAAACCGACAACATGTTGATTATGGTGGGGTCCTCATATTAAAATAAAAGCTTCTAGATAAGTCAGTAGAACACCGTATATTTATGTTTCAATCTCACCTTTCTAATAAGTTATCAACTATCCAAAAAAGGTGTTACAGATAAGAACCATATAAGAACTATTATATGGAAGGGCTCCTATATATATATATATATATATATATATATATATATATATATATAGAGAGAGAGAGAGAAAGAGATCAAGAAGCATTCTTCTTAAATAAGATTCATCCTTAAATATCACTCCTTTATTAAAACTACGCTGCGTTTTTGGGTGGTCGCGGTGGTATTTTTGTAAATAAAAGGAAAACAAGTGGGACCACTCTCTTTTAAGTCACTCCAAAACGACGTAATTTTAATAAAGGAGTGCTATTTAAGTGCTATTTAAGGATGAATATTATTTAAGAGGAATGCTCTTGATCCTTGCTATATATATATATATATATAGGATCTTATATCATATTCATTATCTAACTCATCCCGAAGCTCACTTTTTTTTTAGTAGCGGACTGATTGACGACGTTCAAAGGATACAACTGTTGTTTGATACTTTTAGCGACGCAATATATTGTCCGTCGCTAAAAGTATAGACGACGATTGTATATTAATCAAACCGTCATTGGGTTCGTCGCTAAAAGGGGTGAGCTTCTTGTGAGTTAAATAAGTGTGAGCTTAAGATCCGGACTATATATATATATATATATATATATATATATATATATATATATTAAAAAACCTGTAAGTACTGTGAGACCCCAGATTTTATGAATAAATATTTAATTTTCTCGAAATATTTTTTTGAATATTATGGTGTGGATTTGATATAATGTTATAGTTGTGGGTTATATTTATAAATTTTACAAGGTACGCAAGTTGTTATATAATATTCGATTGGTCGGGGAATATTCTTTTTGTCGGAGAATATCCGTACGACGGAACAATCATTGGTGGACCCCGCAACGGAATTATTGTCGGATTGAGAAAACGACAAAAATACTTTATGAAAATAAACGACGGAAGTTTTACTGATTAATCGTTGAAACACCCGGTGTTAAAAAATACGATGAATACGCGTGGTTGCATAGTAGCACACAGTATTGATTATTGATGCTTACGTTAGAAGTCACTCAGTTATACTCAATTATTGCTACAGTAATTGTTGCATCATATCTTTCATATTATTGATTCAATTATTGTTACAGTATCATCTGCATAATATGATATATTATTAAATCGATTATTGAGACGATAAAGTTATTCATATTATTATTTGCAATATTGACAATGTCTAGAAGTTCTGCCAAGGAGAGGTTTGATCACCTAATTGCGTGCCAATAAAGAGAAATCCTTATAGGAAAGCCCCCTCTTTCCTGGGAACGACCTGATTGTTAAATATTGTGAGTTATAATATTAATGATGAATGTTATTAAAATTGAAGTTGTGTTCGGAGTTGAATTTGGAGACGCGGACGTGATATTTGAGTCCGGAACGATGAAATTAGTAAAAATAGTCTATAAACACAAAATTTTTCGGGATTCACTATTTGGTCAAAAAGTCAACAGTTGACTTTTTCGGGAAAAGTCAAACTTTGAAATTTCAAAATTTATATTATTGATAAAAATAGTTTCATTATGTTGGAATTGTTTGTGTTATTGAAAATCGATATCTATTCCGATGATAATTGATGTCTGGGGGTTATATTGATAAACCGGGTAATTTATCGGATAAATGAGCAATTAATTGCTACTAATTCACATGCTTATATAACTATTTGTTCACATGTGTGTACTATTGAATCACATTCTTGTACTATTAGGTGAGTTGGTGCAAAATTGATAATACTTGCATGACTAAGTTAAAAATGGAGGTATAGATGGAGAGTCTTATATCGTAATTATTATTTTTATCACATGATTAGAACTATTGAGTCACATGATTTACTATTGATTCACATTATTTACTATTAGGGGAGTTGGTGCAAGTTTGATAATACTTGCAGGACTAAATTAAAAATGAAAAAAAAAGAGGAATATATTATACTGTAATATTTCGAGCCCCAAAACGTGCAATTATCGAAACTATATTTTTCTATAAATAGAAGCTTATTCTTCCTTCATTTCTCACCAATTCACAAAAGCTTTAGAGCAATTATTATAGAGAGAAATTATAGAGAGAAAGAAGAAGCGAAGTCTGCTACCTCTCTATTCGAGTATCCAACTTTATTCTAAGGTAGGGAATATTATTTGTTGTACTCGTAAGGGGTACTCTTTCTTTCTTATTTATGAAGAGAACTTCTGTTATTCCATTCTTTATTATTCTGTTGAAATAACCTGTATACGCGGGCTACTCTATACTCGGTGAAATTCTTCTGTTATTCCATTATTTATTATTATGTTGGAATAACATGTATATGCAAAGTACTGCATACATGGTGAAATTCTTCTAATATTCCATTCTTTATTATTCGTTGGAATATCACATTCTCATGCGTTTTCTACCGGACTGGTTCCATTATTTATTATTACATTGGAATATCACGTCATGCGTTTTCTATTTGGACCGGTTCCGATTATTTATTATTCTGTTGGAATATCCCGCTTCGGTGCATTTTAATGGGACTGGTTCCATTCTTTATTATTCTGTTGAATATCACGTCTGCATGCGTTTTCACTGGTGGGACGATTCTCGTTATTTATTATTTTGTTGGAATAACCGCTGCATGCGGTCTATCGCGCATGGTGGTGATTTCTTTTGTTATTCCATTCTTTATTATACTTTAGTTGGTTAAAACTTTGACTTCTATACTCCATGAAATTAGTGGAATATCCTTCATATTTGCGCTTCATCTAAAGATCTTTTCATGGAAATATTCTTCGAGCATTCTTGAATTTTACTTTACAAAAGCGAGATCATCTTGACAATTTGGACGTTATCAGTTCCTAGATAAATTAATTCTTGAACTTGTTTTATTGAATTATTATATCATTGTCATCATCCTCATATTTATATTTTGTTGAAAGTCATCTCGTGGCTGCAATGCATAGATGGACTTGGTATGATTACGATTTAGGATTATTAGGTATAATAATCATAACCGTAATGTTACAAATGATATGGAAAAAGTTCTCATTGGCCCGTAGTGCATTGATGGATGCTTTTGGTATGATTATGGCTATGGATTCTCTTTGGTAGTAGTCTAAAGATGAATTGTTTTATGGCATGATTGGGGACCAGATTGATAAAAACATGATTATCTTTAGCAGTAGTGCATGGATAATTCGTGGTCGTGATACTAAAGAATATCATTGGCCGTAGTGCCGGGGTGATTCGATGATGTGGATTATTTATTTAGCTGAGTCCCAGCGATAAAAGTGATGAAAAACCTTTTAAATCATAGAAGTGATGAAAAACCTTTTAAATAATAGAAGATAGTAGATTTTATTCCCTACTTGACTCTTCTAATGGATTACTTGTTCCGCTGCAGTTAAACTTGATAGTTATTATATTTTATCGCTTTAACATTTGAAGGCTAATGATAAATTATTTCGCATTATCTTAGTCATAATATTTCTTCTTGGGCTAGTTGAGTTCACCCTTTCTCTTTTCTCTTGTGAAATGAGAACGTATGGGACTAGTTGGGGAGCAGTGATGGTTATTATATCTTTATTTCGTATTATTATCTTGAAAGCTAATATTCTCTAAATTATTACTACCTTTCTAAGTCGCCAGGCTAATATTTTATTCGCATTACTCGACTCAGATTGAGACAAACACTTTTCTTCTTACCGTTTCTTTTCTGTGAAATGGGGTAAGTTGGGGTGACTTGTTGACAGAGACAGTTAAGGATTCCATTTCAATCTTACCTCAAAGGTTAATAATTGTAATTTTTCATTCTAAATACCTCAGTTTCGGTGGTCCAGCACATAGTGTGTAATAAGGATCCTTTGATGAGTTTGTATCACTATTCGTGAAATAGTGTGATAATAATTGTAATAAGGACTTTTGAGTTTGTATACTCTCTAGTAGACAATATTTGTATTCAAACTCACGAGTTTATGTTTTGTCGTATTGTATACCTTACGGTTGTATTATTAAGTTGTATTTGTTTTATGTACCATGTAAGTGGCGACCAAGATGGGTGATGTATACCTAATTTTGGGGGCGTCACAAGTACCTTTTAGAACTTAATAGTTTTTTCATTTCCCAAAATTATATGTTAACGCTTAAGTTTTGGTCACGCGTCCAATCACGTAATTCACGTTGAAAAACCACACAATAATAGATCACACGAAGCTTTGATTACTGCTTGCATGGGATAACTCCGGTGTGAGAATAAATCTGTGTAGCTCACAAGTTTTAACAATGAAGGCTTAAGCGTTTAGTGCTCAAAAGTGGGTATTACCTGTTAATTGTAACCTTGACCTGATATTTATAGTACTCTCACTGCCTTATCCTCCTTCTCCGAGTTGGAATAGGACTCCTAAATATGGTAGTTACTATATTTGGGTCCAACACAATCTCCTTAAAAGGTGCAAGTGGAATCCCTTTCCAATACTACCTCTGCAGCTACCTTATTCAAATATGACCTGTTCTATGGACTCTGCACGTAGGGAAGCCCACTGCACATGCCCAACCCCCAGGTCATACACTTGATTCGGCCTTCGGCCCAAGGAGCTTGAAGGCCTGACCCCGAACGCTCACTTCAATCGGGACCCTGGTCTAGATGACTCGGGATGCATGAATTCCTTCAACACCACAAAAGGTCTCGGCTCATTGGACTTAGCACCACAAAAGGTCGGTAAAACGCTCTCGAACATTGCCCCCAGTCACCGATTGTAAAGTACTTTATAATTGGAGACTTGAAAGGTTATATCTTTGAAAGGTCACGACAGCTAATGATGAGCTGTCTTGGGAACCCAATGCTTTTCTCTTGATTCATGAGCGGCCAGACACACGTTTTTTTCCAATTTGGGCTCCACCGCCATAAATAGCCCTCCTAGGAAGCCGTGCCAGACGTGCCATATAAGCCCCTTAACACCCATCACTGTCACTTTTTTGAGCCTTTATCCATTTCAAATCCTCACCAAATTTTTCCGGCGAGGGCGATTTTCGGCGAGCTCACTTCTTTCTCAAATTTGTCTGACTTTCCTGGCTCTGTCACACTTTAAACTTCGTTTCTACTTATTTCCTTCTCTAGTCATACCAAATGGCTGATTCCAACACTAATCCCCCTACCGGTGACTCAGTTCCTCCCTTCGTCACCACCGGCGATCTTGTTCCCATTGAGTTACCGGTGGCTCCTTCTGACGCCACTCCCTCCATGGACCTGCCTACTCCAATTAGCTCCGAGGATAGGATCCAAAACGCCTATCACTCCCGAGAGGAGTTCTCGCATCTGCACACTCCATTCACCATCACCCCATCTCAGCTTTCCGACGTTCGGATTCTTTACAACATTCCCCCCGAATACAAACTTCGGGTCCCGAAGCCCGACGAGAAGATGTTCTGGAGGCCCGAAGGTGAGTGGGTTGCCGTTCCTCTTTACAATCTGAAGTACGGGATCCGATTCCCTCTTCACGAGTTCATTTCATCCTTTCTGAATTTTGCTGGTCTTGGGTTCGCACAACTCGTGCCGAACTCATACATCCATCTAATCTCTTTCATTGTCCTATGCCACGAGGTCGGAATTAATCCTGGTCTCAACTTCTTTTTCGCTCTTTTCACCCTTACCGGCTCGAAAGAGCCCGGTTTGCGACAATTAAATAAATGGGCCAATCGCCTTGTCATCATCAAAACCCCTTCGAGCAACAAGGGATGGCACGACAAATGGATCTTTGTCCGAGGGACTGACCTTCAACTTCTTCCTCGTTGGGCTCACCCCGAGGACCCTATTGCCAAAGTACTAAATTTTCTGAAGGGTCGAACCGACGCTTTCAAGACTTTTTTCAAAAAATAGAGCTAGACTGAGTGGAGCTTGACGGTTCTATCCAGTGAAGGTTGGTTATACAAACATGGATGTAAGTATTTCCCTTCCTACTGATCAATTCCCCTTTACCTTTTTATCATTTGCCTTAGATGCCTCGTATCTTAACTTGTTTTCTTCTGTGCAGTGACAATTTTCAAACCTGAAGGGACCGCTGAGTTCCTAGCTCCTCTGACTGCTTCAACCGAACCTATCCATCCGCCAGTAACCAATGATGTCTCCGACGAAGAGTCCATTCCCATTACCGAGTTGTCTGTGGGGTCCACTTCAAATCCCGATCCCTCATCTACCAAAGGTGGCTTTAAAGATGAGCCGGGCAGAGAAGGCGGCCTTTTTGAAGAGGTCCAAGAAGGTTTCTAAACCTCCTTCAAAGGTCCCCACCAAGGTCGTCCTTCCAATGGTAGAGTCTACTCCTCCCCCTCCTGCTCAAATCACTGTACTCGAGGACTCGGAGGATACCGAAGAGGTTCCTTTCGAGCCTCGACCAAAAAAGCCTCGACTCACCCGGGATCCCAAGCCATCACCCTCCGAACAACGAGTTATTGAGGCTGATCCCATCACTACTGCCACTCCCCCTTCGCGAGTGAGCTCTTCTCAAGGAACGCCGACCACTTATTGGTCGAAGAGTCCTTCGGACGTGTTTCCTTTCCATCTGTTCGATCAGTTCCAGCTTTTGGGCGATGACGAACGGTTCAGAGGATTCACTTCCGAGGATTATCTGGTGTCGTACATCCGGGCCCAATGCCAGGTGAGTCCCCGGTCTTTTATTTCCTAATTGAGTCTGTGATTTCCCTGGTTGATATGTATGCTTGTTGCAGGCCAATGCCATCCTTGCTTGGGCCATCCTCCAGTTAGCTCGAACCACAAAAAGAAGATTCAATGAGGAACAAAGATATCGTTGCTTGAGGTCGAGGTTGGGTCCGACCTCGGATCCGAAGATCGAAGGGATCGTCATGCGGAGACCGAAATAAGGTCACCTGTGCCCAACGTCGGCCGATTTAACCGAAGAACAACATTCCCCTACTTCAACAAGAGTTCGCTTGTCTTGAGGGTCATGCAAGGTTTTAATCGAGGAAAAGGAACACTTGGCTTTGGAGGTCAAGGATCGAGAAAGGGCAGTCGACTCCATCGCCGAGAAATATGCTGAGAATCTCACCAAGATGAGGTACCTAATAAAGGAGAATACTGCCCTAACAGCCGAAACCGACTCCTTTCCAGAAAAGATCTCAGAGGCCAAGCAGCAGGAAATTGCCGAGTATGAAGAGTCCGAGGCTTTGAACGATAAAGTCATGGCCCAATTTGGGGAAAGGTATGAAACTTATCGGGAAAAGGCTAAGGCAAAGCTGATGGCCGCGGGGCTCGACATCTCCCTTCTCGACTCATCAGACGACGAATCTGAGGCTGAAGACAAAGACAATCCTCCTCCTGTTTAACTCTTTTTAGGACTTATAATTTCTAGTAACTGTTGTTTCCCACCCAAATCGTAAGCGATCAAGTTTTGTAAAAATATCCAATTATGAATGAAATATTATCTTTGTTTGTAATTTTTCTTTTCTCAGTTTTGTAATTTACCCGATCGGTGAGACCGATGGTGTATGTACCCGAAGCCTGTCTGATCAGGAATTTGTAAAACTTTTTTGAATATGAATGAAGCAGCATGAGTTCCTTAGTTGTCATCTCGATTAGTTTTGCTTGTGACTTTTATCGAACAGGTAAGTCATTTCTGACTGTCTAGTCAATTTGTGTTTGAAGCTTACATGATCGGATTTATAACTTTATCGAGTCATACTTGGGGCATTTATCAATCAGTTAAGTTCTTTCGGACTATCTGATCGTTTTACGCTCGAAGCTTGTCTGATCGGATGTGTAACTTTGTCAATCAGTTATACTTGTGACTTTTTCTGATCAGTTAGGTCCCTCCGGACTGTCTGATCAATTAATGTCTGAAGCGTCTCTGATTGGTAAAGTAGTGCAAATTTAAATGAAGTACAAGTATTTCTCAAAGAGAAGTTTTTATTCCATTGATAAATTGCATAAATTACATAATTGAAGGGAAGAAATAGACATGCATTTACTGGTAATATTTTCTAAGCCTTCCAGCATGCCATGTATTCTTTACCTCAGATCTATCAATTGCTCGAAGCCGGTAAGTCCCTGGCTTCGGCCCATCCACTATCTCATAAGGCTCCTCCCAGTTAGGCATTAGCTTGCCTGTGTTTTGGGGGGTTGATGCCTCTGCCTCTCGAAGCACAAAATCTCCTACCTCGAACCTTCTCAGCTTCACCTTCTGATTGTAGTGTCGGGCTGTTCTCTGTTGATAAATAGCCAACCTCAGCATGGCCGAGTCTCGGGCTTCATCCAGTAGATCCAAATTTATTTTCAGACCTTCATCGTTGTATAGTTCTTTGTATTGACTGACCCGAAGAGTGGGGGACCCGATCTCCACTGGTATGAGTGCATCGGTCCCGTAAGCAAGTTGAAAAGGAGAGTCCCCAGTGGTTGTTCTCGGAGTTGTCCGGTATGCCCACAAAATGCTGAGTAGTTCCTCAGGCCATCGACCCTTCAGCTCATCCAATCTTCTTTTTATTCCATTGAGCAAGGTTCGGTTGGTCACTTCTACTTGACCGTTTGATTGAGGGTGGGCAACTGAAGTCTTCCGGTGCTGAATCCCCAATTCTTTCAGAAAACTTTCGAATTTTGAACCCACAAATTGTCCGCCATTGTAAAGAGACTATCGCTATCGGAATGTTTGAATCGATCTGATACTTCTTCTTCGTGAATTTCTGCATTCTTGTTCGGTGATCTTCTGTAGTGGTTTGGCTTCTACCCACTTCGTCATGTAGTCAATAGCCACTATTATAAAACTGACTTGCCCTTTGGCCTTCGGCAAAGGTCCCAGGATGTCGATTCCCCATACTGCGAAGGGAATCGGTGATAAGACTGAGTAGAGCTCTTCGGGTGGTTGATGTGGGATATTGCTGTTCAGCTGACACTTGGGACATCTTTTGACGAGTTCCTTGGCTTCTGCGTAGATGGTCGGCCAGTAATACCCTTGCCTCAAAATTTTATGTGCCAGTGACTTGGCCCCCATGTGATCCCCGCAAATCCCTTCGTGTACCTCCTGAAGTGCATAACTCACTTCTGATGGTGTTAAGCACTTGAGTAATGGAGAGCTGAAGGCCCTTCGGTACAGATCTCCGTCGATGAGTATAAAGTTTGAACTTCTGTGCTTGATCTTCCTTGCTAGAATGCGAACCGAAGGCAGAACCCCATCTGCCAAGTAGAAGATGT
This sequence comes from Panax quinquefolius, assembly GCA_020205615.1. NCBI lineage: Eukaryota > Viridiplantae > Streptophyta > Magnoliopsida > Apiales > Araliaceae > Panax > Panax quinquefolius. Next base: position 46,194,842 of record CM035169.1, on the reverse strand, counting down.
AAGGTGTGAGCCAGAAGCAGTCCAGCCGATCCACACATAGTGTCTCCTTTTTCGGAACACTTGGCTGCTCCAATATTTCCAGATACACCGAGCCACTAAAGGAACTTGCTTCGGTCGTTGCCAATCGAGCCAAGGCATCATTCTTTGTCTTTGTCGGATCGATCCACTCCTGACAATTCACCGAAATAAGTGAAGTATGTCAGTTTATTTTTTGTTTTGGCTAAATACTTCGTCATTCTTGCCCCCCGGGCCTCGTACTCCCCCGATATCTGTTTGATGACCAACTGCGAATCACTATAGATGACTAGATTTTGTACTTCTAGGCTTCGGGCCAATTTCAACCCGGCTAGAATGGCTTCGTATTCTGCTTCGTTGTTGGTCGCTTTGAACTAAAACCGAATTGCTTGTTGGACTTTGAACCCTTCGGGGCTTATCAGTATGACCCCAACACCACTGATGTCTGCTGTTGACGAGCCATCGACATATAGCGTCCATGAAGTCTTTATGTGTTGCGTTTTGGTCATCGATCCCACATCCGGTTCTGAGAACGAACATTCCATGATGAAGTCTGCTAATGCCTGCCCTTTGATTTCTGTTTGGGGTTGATACTCCATTGCAAACTGTGTCAGTTCCATTGCCCATGCTGTCAATCTTCCCGAAACCTCTGGTCGATGTAAAATTTTCTTCAACGGCTGATCCGTGTATACCACCACCACCCGACCCTGGAAATAATGTCGAAGTTTTCTGCTTGCTATGATTAAAGCGTAGGCAAATTTTTCCAAGTTCGGGTATCGAATTTCTGCGTCTCAAAGCACGTGGCTGACGTAGTATACCGGGAACTGATTTCCCCCTTTGTTTCGAACCAATCTCGCTCTTCTTATCGCCATCGAGCTTCTTTGCCCAATCTGAGATATAGAGGTTCCGACGGGATTGGTTTCATCAGTAGTGGTGCCGAAGACAAATATTGTTTGATCCCTTGGAATGCGTCTTCGCATTCCGAAGTCTACTAGAAGCTTTTTTCGTTCTTGGGCCCTTTTAAGGTGTCAAAAAATGGAAGGCATCTCGGGACGATTTGAGCGAACCTTGAAGAGCGCGATCCGACACGTCGGTCCTCGCACATCCAAGGCGTCTTGACCGTCTTGAAACAGTTTTCTAGGTCTTCGATATGATCACGGACTGACATGCTTTTTACGATCATGTCGTCTACGTAGACCTCCATACTCCTCCCCAATTGTTTCGTGAACACAAAATTCATCATCCACTGATAAGTTACCCCGGCATTCAGTAGCCCGAAGGTCATTTTCCTGTACGCGTATATTGCTCGATGTGTGATGAAGCTGGTCTTCGGGATATCTTCTTTACTCATTGAAATCTGGTGGTATCCTGAGAATGCATCCATGAAACTTAGCATACCGTATCCCGAAGTGGCCTCGATCAATTGATCTATGTTGGGCAAAGGATAGAAATCCTTCGGACATGCCCTGTTCAAATTCGTGTAGTCGATGCACAACGCCACTCCCCGTTCTGCTTCTGGACCAACACCACATTGGCCAACCACTCCGGGTAATCAATCTCAAAGATGAAATCGGCCTCCAGAAGTTTGGAAATCTCTTCGTCGATTATTTTTTGCCTTTCGGGGGCAAAAATTCTTCGCTTTTAGATAACTGGTTTCTTGTTTGGGTCTATATGTAATCTGTGTAGGGCCACCGATTCATTTACCCCTGGCATATCACTCGGCTCCCATGCGAAGATGTCGGCGTAGACTTGGAGTAACTCTATCAATCCGGTCCTGAAAGGTTCTCCTAACCCTGACCCGATCTTGATCAATTTTTTTCTCTTCCCTGGCACTAGCTCTACATCTTCGGTTTCTTCGGCAAGAAAAGTGAGCGGTTCTGTGCTACCTTCAGTGAATGGCTCGATCTCAATGGCCATTATCTGTTTCTGCTTACTGACCCCGACCCCTGAAGAAATCAAACTGTTCCGATTGTAAGGTTTGTAATATTCAAGAACGCAATCAAATTGCATAAATAAGCGGAAACGTGTAAAAATTAGAGTTTAAAAATTTTACAAACCATATACCCGGATCACCCTTTATGCACAATTATTAATAAAACAAAAAATTGAAGAACAAGAATCATACCCTTGGAAGATCCGAGCTTCCTCAGGTACAAGTTCACCTCCAATTCTTTTCGCGTTCAACTTGAATCCACCGGGTTTGGTTCCTTCCTTTGATCAACGTTAGCCACCCAAGTGTTTGGCCTCTAGAGGTGATCCACCAAGGAAGAAGAAGGATTCAAGAAGATGGGTGGTTGGCTAAACCCTAGTTTTTCTATCTCTATAGAAAAGGAGCGTACTCTCCAACCATTGGAATAATCACGTAGTTTTGATATCTGATATAAGACTCCTCTTATAAAGATATCAAGTAACCCTATTAAAATAAGGTATTATTTAATTAAACCCTTTTAATTAAAGGGCTCCCCTAATCTTATTAGGGATAATTAATTAAACTCCTTTAACTAATTTTCCTTCCTAATTCAATTAGGAATAAATGAGAGTACTTATATTAAATTAAATCCTAAACTCTTTTAGAAATTAAAATAATAATAATAATTGTAATAATATTAATAAGACTCCTCTTATTAATTTATATTTAATATTTCTAAAATATTAAATAATAAATATTAAGCTATTTAATTTATTCTATCACCATAGATTAAATTAAATATACATAACATATTATTACGATTATGCCATTAACTTCTTAAATCATTATTCTTCCTTTTATGGTGTGACCCTTTAGGTTCTCCATATTAAACAGGTTGTGAATAAATCAATTAGAACAATTCTAATCTTATTTAAATAAATAAATTAAATAATTAATTTATTTAAATAAATAATATTTATTCTACAATAGGGATAAGCCTCCTAGCGATCAGCGACTTTCCGGATAATATAGATTTCAACATTAATCATAAAAGAACCTTTGAGTAAATAGTTACAAGTACAATTCAATCCTTCCACCATACAATGTCCCAATTAAATATAAGACATGGAATTACTGTCAAGTCTTATTTTATTTAATTATATGTATTTTGATCCTTAAATGCACAACACCAAATAATGCAAATTAGAAACTCATTCTGCCTTGGCCAAGGACTACCGGGTTGTCATTTATCGAATCACATAGGACATTTCTCTTCTTTTAATAGAAGTGGTAGATTCTTTATTGATCATACATTATCTCCATGTACAACTTATTATACCCAAGCATACCCTTTGATATACCCTAAGGGTCTTAAGGAATAAGTCAAAGTATAACTCATCATACATAAGATACTATGATGATCTCAAGTCCAAGGATCACTTGTACTACTATCACTACAGAATTCCTATTTGACAGCAAGTAAAACTCCATTAGGTATTCCTTAGCGAGCCACGTTCAATTGAACTTATTCTCTAATAAGCACCTACATACTTGCTTTAGTGTCTCCACACAAATGATCATGAGATCAATCATCCTCATCCAATGAGCCAAAGAACGTATGTACCAATCTATCCGGATTCACTAATCCCAATTTAGTAATCCAACGATTGGGAACTATTTTAGTTTTAAGCTTTTAAGAATTTAGATCTCATTAGAATGATCATCATCATTATTCTAAAAGCATTGCTTAAAACTATGGGTTTATCACATATTATAAAACAACATCGTGTAAATAATTAAAAGCCTTTAATAAATTAATACTTTTTATTAATAAATGAATAAGATTGTTACAAAGTATATGCTTTATCATCAAACATGATTGGCTTGTGTGCATACTACTTTCAATCTCCCACTTGCACTAAAGTCAATCGTCATGGTATCTCATACTCTTCTTCTCTAAGTGGCGATTATCCTGCTTTGTTGGATAAGCTTTAGTTAATGGATATGTAATGTTGTTCATGAGAGTCCACTATCTCTATAGTGATTTCCCATCTTTCAATGATTCTAATAATCAAATGAAAGTGCCACAACATATGTTTAGATCCAAGATGAGACTTAGGAACTATTCCTAGTTACGTAATGAACTTTTAATCCAAACAATCAACTTGCGACTTCATTTATAGCTATATACTTTGTCTTTATCACTAAACCAAAGAACTCTTTCTTTGTTTGGAACCTTTCAATTTCGATTGCACCACTATTCAAGATAACGCTTTACCTTAAAGTGGATTTTACGTCATCTTAGTGCATCGAAAAACTTGAGTCTGTAAAGCCCTCTAGTTTTAATTCAAACCCACCATGTATGCTCACATCCTTAGTCTTAGGTTAAGCACTTTAAGATGTTTTTCATCGACTCATAGTGAACTTCTCCATAATATATGATGATCGACATCGAGGTCTCGTACATTTCATTGCATGCATGATTGTCACACTCATGCGACCTCTCTTTTCAGGAGTCTGTGGGGACTATTAAGAGAGATACACTCCATAGCTCATCGACATGAGACATCTCTTGGAGTTTGCCATGCTAAACGACTTTAGCATCAAATGAATATACGTTCCTTGGGTTAAGTTGAGCATCCTTTTAAATCTATCTATATAGATTTGCATCCCCAATAATGATACTCTTCCCAAACCATTCATGGAGGAATGTTTAGACAACTTTATCATTACTGATTGTAGCATTAGTATGTCATTCCTTATCTGTAGTATATCAACATATAATACTAGAAATTTCAAGAGCGCTCCCATTGACCCTTTTTGTACACTTTAGAACTCTTACCTCATCGTATGTAACTCTGGATCATCATCTTCTATGATGATCGTACCTCATCATCATCATCCATGATGAATCCATACCTCTAGGTATCTTGATACTATTTCGATTTACGATTAGGTTGTAGTGCAATAGGTACATCTACTGAGTTCCTCTTATTTGACTTATAGTGTTTTGTGGTTCTTGAACTCTTCAAGATCTATTATCCTCCCACTAGCCCTTCAATGATAAACACCTTTATCTTAGAAGGAAGCGTGTTTCATAATAAACACCTTTTGCTAAGTAGGATTATAGAACATTTACCCTAAACTTACTTTAGGATGTCCCACAAATCAGATTTGTCAAATCTTGTCCCAAGCTTATCCTTTGAAACCGTTTCACATAAGTTGGACAACCCCTTATCTTAACATACTTAAGATTAGAATCCTCCCTATCCATAACTTTTATGGAGTCTTGGGGTAGGATTTTGAGGTTACCTTTTGTAGATATCTGACCATTTCTAGGACATGATCCTGAAGGATCTTTGGAATGTCGGTAAAATCATTTTGGACCGTACCATGTTCAACAAGGTATGATTTTTCCTTTCAGATACATCAATCAATTATTATGTATCGAGAGGCATCCATTATTAGAGAAAACCATTTGAGATGATCTAGAAACTTATTGCACAAGTATTCCTTCCTTGATCCGATCAAAGAATCCTAATACTTTTGCTAATTTGTTTCACTTTTGAATTCTTTGAACCTTTCAAATAATTCACACTTGTATTCAACAAAAATACACACATTCAACTCTTTGAATGATAATCTCCTTTTCTTATACTAGTTTGTTCAATATGCAAAATTATTTTCATGTAAGTCAGTATACAAAATCCATTAAGTAATCTTTTCAGTTCTATACTGAAACATTATTATTATAAATAGAACAACAATTGTTCTTAATTATAATACCAAAAATTTTATTGTCCAACAATAAAATGGAAATAATGTTTCTAACAAGTCTTGGAATACAATAACAACTTATTGACTTAATAGATTTTTGGTAGGGATTGCTAAACTATAAGTTTCTATGGCTAATCCAAGAACCTTTGTTTCATTTCCACACATAGGATTACTTATCTTGTTTAACTTTCTACTTTTGCTTGGTCCTTCATAAATCTATATTTATGATAACCAAAGTCGGTATCCAATACCCAAGTAGAACCTTGACTTAAAGAAAAATTTATTTTAAATCATGAACAAATTTGTATTTATGTAGAAACTTCACTAAGCTTCTTTTGGTTAGCCTCTCGCAAGATGCTTCTTGCAGTTTCTTTCCGATGTCCAGGAAGCTTATTGCGGTGGTAGCAAACTCCTTTGCCATCCATATCGATTTTGTTCTTATTATCCTTTGTTTACGCCTTTCTATTTACCTTCTTTGAATCGTTCTTCTTTTAGGAAGATCCTTTGGCCCCTACCGGTAAGACATGGTCTTTCTTGGTTGGAAAGTGACTCTCAACATTTTTCAACATGTTAAGCAAATCAAAGACCGATATCTAGCTTGTTCATATGAAAAATTCACAACAATTGTGAAAGGAGTAGGGAGTGAGTGCAAGATCAAATCTTAGCTCAACTCTCCATCCATGACAAAACTTGTTATCCTAATTGATCAATCAAATTGATAATGTTTAGGACTTTTATGCATTTATAGTTCCATTGGCCATTCTAGATCGGAAGAGCTCCTTAGATATGTCGATATCTATCATCTACTTTCCTCACCATCAACTACTTGATGTGCGGGGTATATTAGAAGTATCCATAGTTTCAGTGTATTTGAAGCTCGTTACTCGTGGATGCGAGCATGATGCGTTGAGCTAATCGTGTGCATCATCTTGCAACTTTCTAAAAGTAGCAATCTCTTCCTCAGAGGCATTATGCGCAACCATTGCGGGGAATAGGCGTATTAAGGACATAAGATAGCTTTTCAGCTATGAGAACTATTCTCAAATTCCTTAACCAATCCGTTTAATACGGTTTGGTTAAATAACATCTAATATGTTTCGCAGTGATAGTAATTTAGACATCGTAAAATTCTGTAAATGAATTTGTAATTAACAACATTTTAACATACATTCTTTTATTAATTACCAAAATAATTTAGGTCTTGTTTTAAATTGGTATCTCCCACTATTTTCTTCAAACTACATTACCCTCAATATATATAGTTTGGCAAAATCTAATTAAAGATTTGCTAGTGAGAATAAGGATCCCATTTCAAATGTATATAGCCTTGTGGTGACACAACAAACTATATATAAATAAATAGGTAGACAACTTTTGTCAATTACATCAACTATGTCAACTCCTTTGCTTTTGTCTCTTAGATTATTTTGATCAGTGGTGGCACATCGAATCAAAATTATCCAAGTTAAGTCCGACCTAGCACTCCATATATTTAAAAAGAAAAATATCATCCTTGTGGTGACACAACAAAATAATATTGTTCAATTTTCTTTATAAGCATCAAATGTGATAAATTAACATCTTAAATACTTAATACTTGCCTTGTGGTGACACAACAAACTCATATTAAATATTTAATACTCTATTAATTTTATCATGCTAGAAAGCGGACGTTCGATATTCCAAATATCTTTGAACGCTTAGGACTTAATATAAAAAATTGAGGGTTTGTTATTAATTTGTCTCATCATCTTCTTGTTTACACACACACACACACACACATATATATATATATATATATATATATATATATATATATATATATAATACGCGTCATATTAATTAACATGCTAAACATGTTTGCATAATATATAATATATATAGTATAAGCATGCACATATAGAATACTATATTCTACCCGGATTGATTATGAACTTTTATTCTAGTTTGGTTCACTAGAGCCACCAAGTGAACTAAAAGGTCAACCCCTAGGGTGCAAGAAATAATATTTAAATATAACTATTACATTTAAACCTAGGGCTCCATTACAAAATGGGTCTTCAAGCTCCTTGCTCCTTGATCTCCAATTTTTTCAAAATTAATTCTAACTATTCCTATTACAAAACTATTTAAAATAAATAGAAACCTTGATCGTGATCGAGGGAAGTACATAGGAGAGAGACATAATTTACATTAAGAAAAATTAGAGAAGGCGAAGTTTATTGAACCCCATTTAATAAAACCCATACATTCATGCATCCAACTAAAATAAAATCCAATCGCATTGGTCGATAGTCCATAATCAATCCCATTTATTATCATATACATCATCATATGCATCGATAAATAACATTCATCTTATGAATAATAAACATTTAATATATATATTGATATCATTTAATGGGCAACTTTAGTTAGTATAAAATCTATTTTTGAATCAAAATAAACTCCTTTATTTTAATCCAAATTTAAATCAAAATAAACTATTTTATTTTAATTTATCCAATTTTGAATAAAATAAACTATATTATTTTAATCAAAATCTTTAATCAAAATAAACTCCTTTATTTTAATTAATTACGAATCCAATTCCATGTAAAAAAAATAAATAAAATAAACTCCTTTATTAAAGGAAACACGGATTCTCTTTTCCTATTCACAAATAAACTCTTTTATTTTTGAATAATATGAAATCTTATTTCATATCTAAATAAACTCCTTTATTTAAGGAAAGACTGATTCTTTTTCCTATTCACAAATAAACTCCTTTATTTTGAATAATATGAAATCTTATTTCATATCTAAATAAACTCCTTTATTTAAGGAAACAAGAATTCAATTTCAACTCCAATTAGTTATCATGGAATCCAATTCCAATTCTAATTAGTTAGCATGAAATTCAATTTTAAAATTAAAATAAACTCTTTTATTTTAATATTAAAACAAACCTTTTATTTTAAGATTAAAATAAACATTTATTTTAATTATAAAATAATTAAGAATAAAATGAACTCTTTATTTTAAAATTAAAATAAACCTTTTATTTTAATTATAAAATAATTAATAATATATATATATATATATAATATAATATAACTAAACCGTGAATCACTTGAAATCCTGAATCCTCCTGCTTGGTGAATTCCTTTTGGTGAATAATATATATATATATATATATATATATATATATATATATATATATAAGATACAAATCAGCAGCCATTAAAGGAATACTCCTCATTCACGTGATATACTCCATAAGTTACATATACTCCTTTATGAATCCTGTAGTATTACAAATATGTATATATCTTATAGAAATCATGACCCACGTGGTGAATCATGACCCATGTCTCACAATGATTCACCCTTTATGTGATGCGATGCTAAGTCACGGAACAGCGAAAAAAAATATATCGGGATTACCGATTTTAAAAAAAAAAGATTTTTTTTTTTAATAAATTTTATACAATAAAATTATGCCCAATTAAATTGTTCTAAACACATATCAATATACATATCAAAAACAATTAATAATTTGCATAAAGGTTTGGCTCTGATGCCACTGTTAGGTTTTTAATATTCAAGAACGCAATCAAATTGCATAAATAAGCGGAAACGTGTAAAAATCAGAGTTTAAAAATTTTACAAACCATATATCCGGATCACCCTTTATGCACAATTATTAATTAAACGAAAAATTGAAGAACAAGAATCATACCCTTGAAGATCCGAGCTTCCTCAGGTACAAGTTCACCTCCAATTCTTTTCGCGTTCAACTTGAATCCACACGGGTTTGGTTCCTTCCTTTGATCAACGTTAGCCACCCAAATGTTTGGCCTCTAGAGGTGATCCACCAAGGAAGAAGAAGGATTCAAGAAGATGGGTGTTTGGCTAAAACCTAGTTTTTCTATCTATATAAAAAGAGCGTACTCTCCAACCATTGGAATAATCACGTAGTTTTGATATCGATATAAGACTCTCTTCTTAAAGATATCAAGTAACCCTATTAAAATAAGGTATTATTTAATTAAACCATTTTTTAATTAAAGGGCTCCCCTAATCTTATTAGGGATAATTAATTAAACTCCTTTAACTAATTTTCCTTCCTAATTCAATTAGGAATAAATGAAATACTTATATTAAATTAATTCCTAAACTCTTTTAGAAATTAAAATAATAATAATAATTGTAATAATATTAATAAGACTCCTCTTATTAATTTATATTTAATATTTCTAAAATATTAAATAATAAATATTAAGCTATTTAATTTATTCTATCACCATAGATTAAATTAAATATACATATATATTATTACGATTATGCCATTAACTTCTTAAATCATTATTCTTCCTTTTATGGTGTGACCCTTTAGGTTCTCCATATTAAACCGGTTGTGAATAAATCAATTAGAACAATTCTAATCTTATTTAAATAAATAAATTAAATAATTAATTTATTTAAATAAATAATATTTATTCTACAATAGGGATAAGCCTCCTAGCGATCAGCGACTTTCCGGATAATATAGATTTCAACATTAATCATTAAAGAACCTTTGAGTAAATAGTTACCGTACAATTCAATCCTTCTTCCATCATACAATGTCCCAATTAAATATAAGGCATGGAATTCTACATCAAGTCTTATTTTATTTAATTATATGTATTTCGATCTTAAATGCCTGACTCAAATAATGCAAATTAGAAACTCCTTTCTAATTTCATTCGCCTTAACCAAGGACTCTTGGGTTGTCATTTATCGAATCACATAGGACATTTCTCTTCTTTTATTAGAAGTGGTAGATTCTTTATTGATCATACATTATCTCCATATACAACTTATTATACCCAAGCATACCCTTTGATATACCCCTAAGGGTCTTAAGGAATAAGTCAAAGTATAACTCATCATACACAAGATACTATGATGATCTCAAGTCCAAGGATTACTTGTACTACTATCACTACTGAGAATTCTATTGAGTAGGCAAATAAAACTCCATTAGGTATTCCTTAGCAAGCCACGTTCGATGAACTTATTCTCTAATAAGCACCTACATACTTGCTTTAGTGTCTCACACAAATGATCATGAGATCAATCATCCTCATCCAATGAAAGCAAGCAACGTATGTACCAATCTATCAGGATTTACTAATCCCCAATTTAGTAATCCAATGATTGGGAACTATTTTAGTTTTAAGCTTTCTAAGAATTTAGATCTCATTAGAATGATCATCATCATTATTCTAAAAGCATTGCTTAAAACTATGGGTTAATCACATATTATAAAAACAACATAAAGTAGATAATTAAAAGCCTTTAATAAATTAATACTTTTTATTAATAAATGAATAAGATTGTTACAAAGTATATGCTTTATCATCAAACATGATTGGCTTGTGTGCATACTACTTTCAATCTCCCACTTGCACTAAAACCAATCGTCATGGTATCTCGTACTCTTCTTCTCCTACAAGTGGCGATTATCCTGCTTTGTTGGATAAGCTTTAATTAATGGATATGTAATGTTGTTCATGAGAGTCCACTATCTCTATAGTGATTTCCCATCTTTCGATGATTCTAATAATCAAATGAAAGTGCCACAACACATGTTTAGATCCAAGATGAGACTTAGGAACTTTTCCTAGTTACGTAATGAACTTTTAATCCAAACAATCAACTTGCGACTTCATTTATAGCTATATACTTTGTCTTTATCGCTAAACCAACAACTCTTTCTTTGTTTGGAACCTTTCAATTCAACGCACCCTTTATTCAAGATAACGCTTTACCTTAAAGTGGATTTTTACGTCATCTTAGTGCATCGTCGAAAAACTTGAGTGCATTAAGCCCTCTAGTTTTAATTTAGACCCACCATTTATGCTCACATCTTTAGTGTCGGTTAAGAACTTTAAGATGTTTTTCACTGACTCATAGTGAACTTCTCCAGAATATGACTGATCAACATCAGGTCTCGTATATTTCATTGCATACATGATTGTCACTCATGCGATCTCTCTTCTTTGGAGTCTGTGGGGACTATTAAGAGAGATACACTCCATAGCTCATCGACATGAGACATCTCTTGGAGTTTGCCATGCTAAACGACTTTAGCATCAAATGAATATACGTTCCTTGGGTTAAGTCGAGCATCCTCTTAAATCTTTCTATATAGATTTATATCCCCAATTAAGATACTCTTCCAAATCATTCATGGAGGAATGTTTAGACAACTTTATCATTACTGATTGTAGCATTAGTATGTCATTCCTCATCCGTAGTATATCAACATATAATATTAGGAATGTCACGACGCTCCCCTTGACCCTTTTGTACACACTAGAACTCTTACCTCATCGTATGTAACTCGGATCATCATCTTCTATGATGCTTACCTCATCATCATCATCCATGATGAATCCATACCTCTAGGTATCTTGATCTTATTCGATTTCTGATTGGTTGTGGTACAATAGGTATATCTATAGGTTCCTCTTATTTGATTTATAGTATTTTGTGGTTCTTGAACTCTTCAAGATCTATTATCCTCCACTAGCCCCTTCAATGATAAACACCTTTATCTTAGAAAAGCGTGTTTCGTAACAAACACCTTTTGCTAAGTAGCATTATAGAACATATATACCTAAACTTACTTTAAGATGTCCCACAAATCGACACTTATAAAATCTTGTCCCAAGCTTATCCTTTGAAACCTTTTCACATAAGTTGGACAACCCCTTATCTTAACATACTTAAGATTAGGAATCCTCCACATCCATAACTTTTATGGAGTTTGAAATGGATTTTGAGGTTACCTTTTTCATAGATATCTGACCATTTCTAGGACATGACCTGAAGAATCTTTGGAATCTTCGGTAAAATCATTATGGACCGCACCATGTCCAACAAGGTACGATTTTTCCTTTCGAGATACATCAATCAATTATTACGTATCATGAGGTGTCCATTATGAGAAAAACCATTTGAGATGATCTAGAAACTTATTGCACAAGTATTTATTCCTTGATCTAATCAAAGAATCTTAATACTTTGCCAATTTGTTTCACTTCTGAATTCTTTGAACCTTTCAAATAATTCACACTTGTATTTCAATAAATACATACATTCAACTCTTTGAATGATCATCTCCTTTTCTTATACTAGTTTATTCAATTTACAAAATTATTTTCATGTAAGTCAAGTATACAAAATTTATTAAGTAATATTCAAGTTCTATACAAAATATTATTATTATAAATAGAACAACAATTGTTCTTAATTATAATTCCAAAGTTTTAATTGTCCAACAATAAAATGGAAATAATATTTTTAACAAGAACTGGAATACAATAACAACTTATTGACTTAATAGATTTGCCCGTAGGCAGTGCTAAACTATAAGTTTCTATAGCTAATGCAGCAACCTTTGCTTCATTTTCCACACATAGGATTACTTATCTTTGTTTAACTTTCTACTTCGCTTGGTCCTTCATAAATCTATATTTATGATAACCAAAGTTGGTATCCAATACCCAAGTAGAACCTTGACTTAAAGAAAAATTTATTTCAATCATGAACAAAATTTGTATTATGTAAAAAACTTCACTAAGCTTCTTTGGTTAGCCTCTGCAAGATGCTTCTCGCAGTTTCTTTCCAGTGTCCAGACTTATTGTAGTGGAAGCAAACTCCTTTGCTATCCGTATCAGTTTTGTTCTTATTATCCTTTGTTTTTGCCTTTCTATTTATTTTCTTTGAATCGTTCTTCTTTTTAGAGAAGATCCTTTGGCCCTACCCGGTAAGACTTGGTCTTTCTTGGTTGGAGAGTGACTCTCAACATTTTTCAACATGTTAAGCAAATCGGCGAGGGCGATATCTAGCTTGTTGTATATGAAAAATTCACAACAATTGTGAAAGGAGTCCGGAGTGAGTGCAAGATCAAATCTTGGCTCAACTCTCCATCCATGACAAAACCAGTTGTCCTAATTGATCAATCAAATTGATTATGTTAAGAACTTTTTATGCATCTTTATAGTGCCATTGGCCATTCTAGATCGGAAGAGCTCCTTGATATCGATATCTATCGGTCCTACTTTCCTCACCATCAACTACTTACTTGATGTGGGGAATATAGTAGAAGTATCCATAGTTTCATCCGACTGAAGCTTGTTACTCATGGATCGAGCATGATGCATCGAGCAATTGTGCATCATCTTGCCACTTTCTAAAAGTAGCAATCTCTTCCTCGAGGCATTATGCGCAACCATTGCGAGGATAGGCGTATTAAGGACATAAGATAGCTTTTTCGACTATGAGAACTATTCTCAAATTCCTTAACCAATCCGTTTAATTGATTGCAGTTAATTTAGCATCTAATATGCTTCGCGATGATAGTAATTTTAGACATTGTAAAATTACGTAAATGAATTTGTAATTAACAACATTTTAACATACATTCTATTATTAATTACCAAAATAAATTAGGTCTTGTTTTAAATTGGTATCTCCCCACTATTTTCTTCAAACTATATTACCCTCACTTATATAGTTAAAGCAAAATCTAATTAAAGATTTGCTAGTGAGAATAAGGATCCCATTTCAAATGTATATAGCCTTGTGGTGACACAACAAACTATATATAAATAAATAGGTGAACAACTTTTGTCAATTACATCAACTATGCAACTCCTTTTATTTTGTCTCTTAGATTATTTTGATCAGTGGTGGCACATCCAGAATCAAAATTATCCAAGTTAAGTCCGACCTAGCACTCCATATATTCAAAAAAGAAAAATATCATCCTTGTGGTGACACAACAAAACAATATTGTTCAATTTTCTTTATAAGCATCAAATGTGATAAATTAACATCTTAAATACTTAATACTTGCCTTGTGGGGACACAACAAACTCATATTAAATATTTAATACTCTATTAATTTTATCATGCTAGAAGGCGACGTTCAATATTCCAAATATCTTTGAACGCTTAGGACTTAATATAAAAATTGAGGGGTTTGTTATTAATTTGTCTTATCTTGTTTAAGCTGCATTTACATATATATATATAAATACGCGTCATATTAATGAACATGCGAAGCATGTTTGCATAATATATAATATATATAGTATAAGCATGCACATATAGAATACTATATTCTACGGATTGATTATGGACTTTTATTCTAGTTTGGTTCACTAGAGCCACCAAGTGAACCAAAAGGTCAAACCCTAGGGTGCAAGAAATAATATTTAAATATAACTATTACATTTAAACCCGGGCTCCATTACAAACGGGTCTTCAAGCGCTCCTTGCTTCCTTGATCTCCAATTTTCAAAATAATTCTAATTATTCCTATTACAAAACTATTTTAAAATAAATAGAAACCTTGATCGTGATCGAGGGAAATACACATAGGAGGGGAATAGAATTTACATTAAGAAAATTTAGAAGGCGAGTCACGCAGACCCCATTTAATAAAACCCATACATTCATGCATCCAACTAAAATAAAATCCAATCGCATTGGTCAATAGTCCATAATCAATCCCATTTATTATCATACACATCACCGTATGCATCAATAAATAACATTCATCTCATGAATAATAAACATTTAATATATATATTGATATCATTTAATGGGCAACTTTAGTTAGTATAAAATCTATTTTGAATCAAAATAAACTCCTTTATTTTAATCCAACTTTAAATCAAAATAAAACTATTTTATTTTAATTTATCCAATTTTGAATAAAATAAACTATTTTATTTTAATCAAAATCTTTAATCAAAATAAACTCCTTTATTTTAATTAATTATGGAATGGAATCCAATTCCATGTAATAAAAAAATCTTTAATTAAAATAAACTCTTTTATTTTAATTAATTATGAATCAATTCCATGTAAAAAAATCTTTTATTAAAGGAAACACGGATATTCTTTTCCTATTCACAAATAAACTCCTTTATTTTGAATAATATGAAATCTTATTTCATATTTAAATAAACTCCTTTATTTAAGGAAACATGGATTCTCTTTCCTATTCACAAATAAACTCTTTTATTTTGAATAATATGAAATCTTATTTCATATCTAAATAAACTCCTTTATTTAAGGAAAGATGGATTTATTTTCATATTCACAAATAAACTCCTTCATTTTAGGAAAAACAAAGTCCAATTTCAACTCCAATTAGTTATCATGGAATCCAATTCCAACTCTAATTAGTTAGCATGAAATTCTAATTTTAAAATTAAAATAAACCTTTTTATTTTAAGATTAAAATAAACCTTTTATTTTAAAATTAAAATAAACTTTTTATTTTAAGATTAAAATAATATATATATATATATAATATTCAATTTTAAAATTAAAATAAACTCCTTTTATTTTAATATTAAAATAAACTTTTTATTTTAAAATTAAAATAAACATTTTATTTTAATTATAAAATAATTAAGAATAATATATATATATATATATATATATATATATATATATAAGTTAACTTAGAATCCTTTCTTTTAATTTAGTCACGGAAATTTTTAGTAGGCCTCAATTTCCGTGTTGCTTTGCTCCTTGCTTTTTTTTTGGAAAACCGTGCATCATGCTTTGATTTTCAAAATCCTGCTACCCCTTTTTTTTTTTTTTTAATTAACGTGGCCATAATAAAATTTGTTAACATGCTTGGAACCAAAAAGAATTTCAATATATGTATCATTCCTGTAATTCCGTGCAACACAAAATGATCCGAAGCATGTTTTTTTTTTTTTTTTATTTAAATTTTATACAATAAAATTATGCCCAAATAAATTGTTCTAAACACATATCAATATACATATTAAATTAAAACAATTAATAATTTGCATAAAGGTTTGGCTCTGATGCCACTGTTAGGTTTGTAATATTCATCAACGCAATCAAATTGCATAAAAAGTGCGGAAGCGTGTAAAATCAGAGTTTAAAAATTTTACAAACCATATACTCGGATCACCCTTTATGCACAATTATTAATTAAACGAAAAAGATAACGAATGAGAATCATACCCTTGAAGATCGAGCTTCCTCAGGTACAAGTTCACCTCCAATCCTTTTCGCGTTCAACTTGAATCCACCGGGTTTGGTTCCTTTCTTTGATCAACGTTAGCCACCCATATGTTTGGCCTCTAGAGGTGATCCACCAAGGAAGAAAAAAATTCAAGAAGAAGGGTGGTTGGCTCAAACCCTAGTTTTCTATCTCTATAGAAAGGGTGTACTCTCCCAACAATTGGAATTATGTCGTAGTTGTTAAAGTCAACAACCCATATCACCCATAATAAGACTCCTCTTATTTATTGATGTGGGCAACCCTCCTTAACAATTAAGAAATTGGGTTTTATTTAATTAATTAAATTCTTTTAATTAATTAAGCTCCCTAATCTTATTAGGGATAATTAATTAAACTCCTTTAACTAATTTTCCTTCCTAATCCAATTAGGAATAAATGAGAGTACTTTTATTAAATTAATTCCTAAACTCTTTTAGAAATTAAAATAATAATAATTGTAATAATATTAATAAGACTCCTCTTATTAATTTATATTTAATATTTCTAAAATATTAAATAATAAATATTAAACTATTTAATTTATTCTATCACCATAGATTAAATTAAATATACATAATATATTATTACGATTATGCCATTAACTTCTTAAATAATTATTCTTCCTTTTATGGTGTGACCCTTTTAGGTTCTCCATATTAAACCGGTTGTGAATAAATCAATTAGAACAATTTAATCTTATTTAAATAAATAAATTAAATAATTAATTTATTTAAATAAATAATATTTATTCTACAATAGGATAAGCCTCCCTAGCGATAAGCGACTTTCCGGATAATATAGATTTCAACATTAATCATTAAAGAACCTTTGAGTAAATAGTTACAAAGACAATTCAATCCTTCCACCATACAATGTCCCAATTAAATATAAGACATGGAATTACTATCAAGTCTTATTTTATTTAATTATATGTATTTCGATCCTTAAATGCACAACTCCAAATAATGCAAATTAGAAACTCCTTTCTAATTTCATTCGCTTTCGCCAAGGACTCTTTGGGTTGTCATTTATCGAATCACATAGGACATTCTCTTCTTTTATTAGAAGTGGTAGATTCTTTATTGATCATACATTATCTCCATGTACAACTTATTATACCCAAGCATACCCTTTGATATACCCTAAGGGTCTTAAGGAATAAGTCAAAGTATAACTCATCATACACAAGATACTATGATGATCTCAAGTCCAAGGATTACTTGTACTACTATCACTACTGAGAATTCCTATTGACAGCAAATAAAACTCCATTAGGTATTCCTTAGCGAGCCAACGTTCGGTGAACTTATTCTCTAATAAGCACCTACATACTTGCTTTAGTGTCTCCACACAAATGATCATGAGATCAATCATCCTCATCCAATGAGCAAGCAACGTATGTACCAATCTATCCGGATTTACTAATCCCCAATTTAGTAATCCAATGATTGGGAACTATTTTAGTTTTAAGCTTTCTAAGAATTTAGATCTCATTAGAATGATCATCATCATTATTCTAAAAGCATTGCTTAAAACTATGGGTTTATCACATATTATAAAACAAAGATCACGTAGATAATTAAAAGCCTTTAATAAATTAATACTTTTTATTAATAAATGAATAAGATTGTTACAAAGTATATGCTTTATCATCAAACATGATTGGCTTGTGTGCATACTACTTTCAATATCTGGTCGCGTACAAACCATTGTATACATAAGACTCCCTATAGCAGAGGAGTAGGGAACTGCTTCCATATCATCTCTCCCTTCCTTGGTAGAAGGACACATGCACTTTTTCAACTTAATATGACTAGCCAGTGGTGTGCTAACTGGTTTAGCATCACTCATGTTGAATCTTGCAAGCACCCGTTCAACATACTTCTCTTGTGACAACCACAACCTCTTGGCTTTCCTGTCACAAATAATCTTCATACCCAAAATCTGTTTAGCTGGACCTAAGTCCTTCATATCAAAGGACTTGAACAACTCACCTTTGAGCCTGCGAATCATATCAACATCCTGTCCAACTATCAACATATCATCTATATATAGCAACAGAATAACGAAGTTACCATCTGGGAACCTCTTGACATACACACAATGATCTGTAATTATTCTACTATAACCTTGATCCACCATAAATGAATCAAATTTCATGTACCACTGCCTTGGGGCTTGTTTCAGGCCGTACAAACTTTTCTTAAACTTGCAAACCAAGTGTTCTTTCCCTTTAGCTTCAAATCCCTCTGGCTGTTCCATGTTGATTTCTTCCTTCAAATCACCACGAGGAAAAGCAGTCTTCACATTCAACTGCTCAAGCTCAAGATCCATACTAGCAACTACTCCCAACACTACTCGAATAGAAGTCATCTTCACAACTGGAGAAAAAATCTCATCGAAGTCAATACCTTGCTTTTGAACAAAACCATTGACAACTAGTCGAGCCTTGTACTTCACTAGTTATTCACCATTCTTCATAAGCTTAAACACCCATTTGTTCTTCAATGTTTTCTTGCCCTTCGGAAGTGTAGTCAACTCATAGGTGTGATTCTTGTGCAAAGAATCCATCTCATCTTGCATAGCTCTCAGCCAATTGCCCTTATCCTTATGAGTCTTGACTTCCTGAAAATTCTCTGGCTCCCCCTCCTCAGCAACTAAAAGATATTCAGATGAAGGATATCTGACTGATGGCACACGTTCTCTAGTGGATCTTCTTAGCTGAGGTTCTTCAATATCAGGTTGCTCCCCCTGATCAATACTCTCTGCATCTGACCCATCACCATCGTGCAAATCTATATCAGTCATATCTTCATTCTGACCTCCTTCTCCAACTGTGGCATTCTGTACTGGAGAAGGAACTTCGCTGAGAT
Organism: Panax quinquefolius; assembly: GCA_020205615.1. Lineage (NCBI taxonomy): Eukaryota > Viridiplantae > Streptophyta > Magnoliopsida > Apiales > Araliaceae > Panax > Panax quinquefolius. The sequence continues at coordinate 46,175,176 of CM035169.1, read as the reverse complement.
CTGGAACTCTATTATCTCTGGGCTGTGTAGCATTATCAGAATGCTCATAATTCTGGTGCTCATGAAACACCACATCTCTGCTCCTGAATAATTTCTTCTATATTGGATCCCATAATTGGTATCCAAACTCTGCATCTCCATAGCCAACAAATACACATGGAGTAGATTTGTCATCAAGTTTCGATCTTTGTTCCTTGGGGATATGTGCAAAAGCCTTGCACCCAAATACCCTCAAATAAGAATAAGACAAATCCTTACCACTCCAAATCTTTTCTGGAATCTGAAAATCCAACGGTGCTGATGGAGATCTATTAATCAGGTAACAAGCAGTACGAACAGCTTCACCCCAGAATGACTTTGATAGTTTAGCCATTTTCAACATGCATCACACTCTCTCAATAATAGTGCGGTTCATTCTCTCAGCCACACCATTATGCTGTGGGGTACCAGGAACAGTCTGCTCATGCCGAATGCCATGCTTACTGCAATATTCAGCAAACTCCTTAGAAGTGTATTCCCCTCCGTTGTCGCTACGAAGACACTTCAACGATTTTCCAGTCTCCCTTTCAACCATAGCATGAAGACTCTGAAAATGATGGAATACCTGGTCTTTTGTTCTCAACAAAAATACCCACACCTTTCGCGAAGCATCATCAATAAAGGTAACAAAGTACCTATTTCCACCCAAAGACTCAACCTCAATGGGTCCACATACATCGGAATATACTCTCTCTAGTAGTTCTAATTTTCTTTTAGCTGAACTACTAAAGGAGACTCTATGTTGTTTCCCAAACAAACAATAATCACAAGGGCTTAAAACAGTACCTTTAGCAAAAGAAATGAATGACCTTTTTGCTAATAACTGCAACCCTTTCTCACTCATGTGGCCAAGCCTCTTATGCCACAAGTTTGGTGAAGAGTCATCCTCAATTACATTCAATTCACTTGAACATATCTTCACATGATTCTTGTACAACGAACAACAAGCAACTCCTCTTGCAATCACTATAGAGCCTTTGGTAAGCTTCCATTTTCCACTGCCGAAGTGATTCTTATAGCCTTCTCTGTCCAAGGCCATACCAGAAATCAAGTTGAGACGCAAATCTAGAACGTGTCTAACATCCCTCAAGGTAACAGTGCAACCAACACCTGTCTGAATGTAAACATCACCAATTCCAATAATCTTAGACTGATCAGTATTTCCCATTCTCACGTACCCAAAGTCTCCAGCTTTGTAAGTTGTGAAAAATTCTCTCTTAGGTGTAGCATGATACGAGGCACCAGTATCAACCACCCAATCAACTTTCTGATCATCAACGTGCAAGCATTCTTCTTCCCCAAATGAAAGAATCATAACATATTTCATGATCGGCGTGGCAGGTGTTCTTCTCCTCAACCTTTCCCTGCTCACCATTTTTCTGCTTGTCTAACCAGATTCTGCAATTTCTCTTGTAATGACCTTCCTTATTACAATGGAAGCATCTATACGTTTCGCCTTGTCTGGTCTTTGACTTGCTCCTGTAATTCTTGCTTTTGTTGCAACTTGTATCTCCTTTGTGAGATCCCCTAAAATTGCTTCTTCCCCTGTTCTCTGTGACAAGAGCATGAGTCTCAAAATTTACGCCTTGCTCCTTTCGCATTGTCTCCTCATTATGAACACTATCCTTGACCATCTGCATAGTCATTTTTCTTCCTGGAGCTGAATTGCTTAGAGACACCACCAAAGCCTCCCAGCTGTTTGGCAACGAACTGAGAAGCAAAAGAGCCTGAATCTCATCGTCAAGATTCAACTTCATGGTGGACAGCTGGTTCACTAAACCTTGGAAATCACTCATATGCTCCGACACACTGCTCCCGTCCTTGTACTTTAGATTCACAATTTTTTGAATGACAAAAGTTTTATTTTGTGCATTCTTCTTCTCGTACATAGACTCTAGTGTTGTCCATAAAGTGTGTGCATCCGTCTCCTGTGAAACATGGTGGAATACACTTTGATCAATCCACTGCCGGATGTGACTAATAGTCTTCCTGTTCATTTTATTCCAATCAGCCTCAGACTTATCCGCGGGCTTCTTTCCCTTGAGCTCCAACGGATCATATAAATCCTTACAATAAAGGATATCCTCCATTCTAGGCTTCCAGATCGAAAAATTTGAAGAGGTCAATTTAATCATGACTCCGACTGATTCCTTCATAAAATTTATCAAAAACAACCGAGCAAATAACCTTAGCTCTGATACCAGTTGTTGGGAAAAATCACCTCCCAAATACCGTTGTCTTTGATAAATTAGATCGATAAAATATCGATTTATGCCAAATGATTAAACTTCATTGCTCCACCAAAATAATAACCACTGTAAGAAAATAAATAAGTAGAAAATATCAAACCACGAGACACCGAGAATTTTACGTGAAAAACCCTCTAAAACTAAGAGGTAAAAACCACGGGACGATCTCCGAAAAATCCACTATAATAAACTGAGAGAATACAAATATATCTCTTCACCACAATAACTATGTGATGGAACCCAAATAAAACACTCTTTTATTTGAACTACCTTTCTCTCTCTATTTTCTAAATCTTTACAGAAGCTTTTCTTCTCTCTTCTTTCTTACTCTCGGATGGAGTATGAATTATTAGGTGTATTTTCTTCTTACATTTGCTGCCCCTTTTATAGCAGAATGGAGGAGGATAGCATAATTAGTTTGGCAAGATTTTCAACAAAGTAGGGAGCAAGAAATCAAAGTTTGGCAAAAAAGGAGAAAAGAAATTCAAAGGTTGGCAGAAGTGGGTGAGGAGTACTTTTGACTAACATTCATGCCTAGCTCAAGCGTGGATGAAAATCACGGAATTCAAACATGGGCGGATCCGATTGAAGTGCCTATTGATCCAGTTACGACGTCACGAGCCAAACGATTTAAAGGACTTAATGGAGTAATTCAAGAAATTTGGACGGATATGAGCTCGAGCTTGAGGGCAATTAAAGAGGAGTCTAAGTTTGTTTTCTTATTAAAAGCATTTGGTTCATATCAGCAAAACAGCATAGGTTGGAAAAATGTCAAGCGCCGCTACACTCTTTTCAAGTGACGCATCGCTATAGCTTTTGATTGTCAGCAAATATACGCGCTTTTGAAGATTTTGGACACAAAATTTGCACAGGATTTTTAAGGATTTAGCTATATTTTCCTGTTCTAATGTAATTATGATGTTTTTTAGCTAAGATTTTAATTCCAAATTAATTTCTTATTTCCTTATGTAATTAAGTTTACTTTTTATTAGTATAAAAGAGGATTGGCTAATGTAACACAATACACTTCAGAATATTAATAAACTCTTGTGAGATTGTTATCTTCTTTTGGTTCTTTGAAAAATTTCTTGTTATCAACCAAAAAGGAAACTATATATATATATATATATTGACTTATCTCAAATAACCAGAACTGTAGAAAAATATTTGTCAATGCTAGTACTTGGTACTATGTCCTTAAGATAATTATGCCCTCCGTACGGTGCTTAGAGTTGATAGCACTTGTCTCCCAAATACAATGCCACCGTACACTTTAACAGCACTACTAAAAGTATACTCTTTGAACCAAAAGAAATGCTCTATCTCTCTCTCTCAAAATTAATTTAAAGAAACTGGTGAAAAAATAAAGATTAGAATACTATATATGCTTAAAATGCTTGAGAATTGAATGAATTTAAAGGCTGCCCCCTCCTATCTATTTATAGGAGGAGTTGGTGACCCTTTGGATGGACACTTAGCCCTTGAAAAGGCATGGGATGCCACTGAAAAGGCATGGATGAAATCATTTGGTCAAAACGACGTAGTTTTGATCATATGCAGTATGAGCGCGTCTTTTCGGACCTACGTAGTTTGAACAGAATCAAAACTACGTAGTTTTAGCCTTAGCAGAATCAAAACTACGTAGTTTTAGCCTTAGCAGAAAAGGTGTGACAAAACGATGTAGTTTTGAGTCGTCTATTTAAACTGATATCTTTTCAGCACTTCTCAAAACGACATAGTTTTGATAATAAACGACATAGTTTTTGATAATAATAAATACTGTTTATCATAATGACACAGTTTTGATAATAGAATTAAATAAATAAATTTTAATTAAAAATTTAAATAAATTTTGTCTAAAAAACTATATACAGGACCCAGACCCACGTGCCTCGTGTCTTTGAGCCGAGCCGTGCAATGGTCGACATACACATCAGATGTGGGTTCGAACCTAGCCTTGGCTAGGCCTTCTCCCTTCCACAAAAGTGGGGTGCCCTTGAGGCCCAAACCCAAGAGCACTTTCCTTGTATATAAACATATGAAAACTTTAATTCCTAACCTATGTGGGACTTGGTTTTTCCCACATGTATTTATTATCATTTATCATTTCCAAGTGTGATCTTTGGGAGTTAATATCTCATTCATTACTCCATGGATTTGAGCTTCCAAATACTTAATTTAATCTACTCATGGAGTAGAACACATTAATATATGGAATCATTAAAATTAATTAATGACATCCATATTTATTTAGGCTCAAATACTAACATTTCTAAGTTATTCTTAGTTTTTCTTTGAGATTGAATTTTAAATTATCATACAACAATTCATAATTGCGTGTGACGTCTTCTACCGCATCAATCGTCGATTATACCGAGGTTCCTGCTTCATATATATAAGTACAGGGTTTAGGTGTCGTTGGTGTTCAATTCAGCTCAGACTTCCTTGCACAAGCAATTATACCAATGTTATCATCTCCATATAGACGAAAGGGTTAAGATATCTTGAGCATTCCACCTTATGACTTTGCTAGAAATGATCTGGACGAAAACCACCTCACGCAAGTGTGCCGTGTAGTCTATCATTTGGCATCAAAGCTAAGTCTTCTAGCGAGTTATCTGTCTTAATTTTCTTGTTTGACTTGTTGAGAAAAAAAAGTATAGAAAATTTTCAATTTATTTTAGTTACTTGCTAACAAATTCAGTAGTGATAATTTGAGCACCCAATCTTCAATTCCTAAGAAGTGACGCCACAAAATTTTTGCTAGCCTAACAAGCTTTCCCAGAATTATAAAGGTTTACAAGAAAAGTACAAGGCGATCAATACGTAACTTTGTTAGTATTTCGAGACTCCTATCTTCTATATATATTTTGTTCTTGATAAGTTATTTTTGAATTGATTAGTAAACTGTGATTTTGTTTGATGAATTCCAAAAGAAATTATAAGAGAGAATATTGAGTGGTAAAAGGAAAGATTAGTGAGAGCAATTGTAGCGCCCCCAAATCCGGGTATCTTCCAACCCGACAGATGGTGCTATACTGTACAACATTCATACATTCATTCAATTGAAAAGTCTCAAAGAACGAATATAACTTCTATATATTTAAAGTAATATTTACATTTCCCAAGTTCTATACCCATTACAAAGGTTCTTTGTCATAATATCAATTACATTACAACAATAGACCTATACTATTACAAGACAGCTTAACAACCTGCCTTAGCTTTTCCTTTATCCTTTTTTGATCCTTCGGGACGTTCAGTCTTAGCTGTATTCATATGGTTCAAGCAAGAGTGAGCATAACTAGCTCAGCAAGTATAACAATTCAATAACAACATGCTTAGCTCATACGAACTGTATATCTTCAATAACTGAACAATAGTTATGAAGTACTATTGTAAATTCAAAATAGCAATTCATCTTTCTTTCAAAATGTTTTACAATAATAATAATGTTTAGTAAAACATTTACTCTGGTCAAAGACCTCGAGTATTCATTCTTTATTGGAAAGGGACAACCCAGAACTAAGTCCGTAAGCCCGATATTACTTACGAGCACTTCTAGGTGATCAACCTATTGTACTCTATGTTGATCAACACTACATCCATTAAACGTATGTACGTTTAATCATTTGGCAACCTCACGTGCCTGTCGTTTTACCGAAAAAACATTTGTTTAACATTTCCATCCTTCTTTTGGAAACCATATCAAGTAGTTGACAAAAGATAACAACATTTGATAATAGAGGAATAGATTATCAATAATCCACACAATATATCAAGTCTAGCCAAAGGAATTGGCTTTAACTTCAACATATCTCAATTCATGCGAAAGAATACATGAACTTCAAAAACTTGTTCAGATTGAACTGAGACAAGAATTAGAATACTTTCCTTGAGCATCTGCTAGGGTATATTAACTTTAGGTTCAAGTCTTTCAAGTCTCTACAATACATGACCACATAATGCCTTACATTAGGTCACATATAATCAAGTATGTATATGACTATATCGTACCCTTCATCTCAATCTAATTGTGTATTAGATTCAGTTACTATCTGTTCCAGTTTATCATTATCCTTGCATTTATATTCGACTAGGTTATCTCAACCTTTATATAACCTCCTTAAGGTTTAACAAAGTTTAAACAATGTTACATTACATTCCTTAGGTTGTGTTTACTTTTAAATCAATTAGCTTTCTTTTCTTTGTAATTAGAAACATTCATCACCATCCTTGTTTCGAGACCTGGTATTGTGGCATGAGTCCTTACTTAATCGGCCATGACTGCAAGTGCCACACTTCGTAAAAATCTTCAGATCGCATATGCGTAGCGACACCACAAATTGTACTACGGTTGTTAGCAATGGCATAACTCTTGCAAAGTGTGCTCGGACATCGTTATGCTGCGGCAAGCATGAGCGATTTATTTAGGGTTGTAGCCATGGCGCCAACTCTGTGCACCAGAAAAAAATTTCAGTCTTTGAATTTTGTGAACTTCCCGGACGCATAACTTCTTCGTTATAAGTCCGAATTGGCTCGTTCAAAATCCTACGGTTCACAAATTACGTAATCTATGCATTCATGCAAGAATTTTATCTATTTAACTTTGTTTGCTAAAAATTCACCTATTGGTTCATTTTTAACGAAAATGATAAACGTTCGTGAACGTTCAACGCTTGTCTCTTCGTCCTAAGTTGGAATCCGGTCATTTTCGAGTCCGCAACTCTTAAATGCCTACTATGACTTATCTCCATTGGAAAACCATGGTTTCGAGTTCAAACACAAAATTTGACTTCTATTCCGAGAAATTTATGAATTCGACGATTATCGTCCAATTGTGCAATTTCCGGCAAATCTTAATTCTTATGATTTGTTCAATATTGCAAATGATTTCCATTCATCATGTGAACATCTCAATATACTATTTACCACAACTTATATTCATTGACGGATTTTAGACTTATTTCTTTATGAGCTTATAACTTGTCAAATTATAAACTACTTAAGATTTCATTGTTCATGATTTATGACAATTAAAGTTTCTTAATCATCATACCTTATATGTTCTTAACATATAACTTTACTTATGTATTCATGATACATATGTTCATACAAGTTCTTTTACATATCACTTCTCTTAATAAACTCATTACAAGTTCATAATACTTGCACATAAGTTTATAACTTATGCTAGCTTAAATGACTTATTACCAACTTATGTGGCTTAAGTTCATTACTTACACATTCTTCTTACTTCTTAACATTCATGTTCCTTAATCCATCTTTTCTTATCAACCTATCATGAATAGAGATAGAAGATAATTTAGAGAAGAAGTCTTACTTTAGAAGTCTTGGTAAGTAGCTTCTTCTTCTTCCTACTTATGGAAGTGACTTATTGTATCTTATTCTCTCTAACATTTAAGCACTTTGTAATGTTTGGATTTATTCTAACAACTAACAAATTGCTTGTATGCCTCCTCTATTTATAGAAATTGCAAAGCTAGGGTAGTTTAGTCATTAATTCAACCCAGCTCCTTAAACCACCTCCTTACTATTCATTACTTGGCTAGCACAACACTTATCTTTTGCTTGGCCATTACTCTTAAGTCTTGGTCATTACTTCTAACACTTGATCACCACATTACTTGGTCCCTACTTATCTTGGTTATCACATATTTACCATATTAGTATGGTTTGCCCCATGGATCATAGTAATCCATTGGACTTTAAATTAGCTTAGATTAACCTATCTTTTGGGTTTGCATTAATTAACTTATTCATTAATTAATATTGGGCCTTAACATTTTATTCACTTGGGCTTGTACCAATTGTTAACCAATCTTCCAAGTCCATTAAAATTACTTAATACATATACATATAGTTTATGTATCATTTTCGTATTTTAATTCATATAGAAATTATATAAGATATTTCATTCTTCATACCAACTCGTATAATACTCGTTTTCATTACCTTTGTACAATACCCAAATATTACACAATTATTACTTATTCATTACTACTTCGCCTTCCTTAGCGTTTATAAATTAAGTCCGCAAGAGAAATATTACATTTTCCATAACTAGATTTTTATTACATAATCCATCTTACCTTGTTATTCTATCATTACGTATTTCTCGGAAATTCAAAAAGAAATCCTGAGCAAATACCGATGAATAGTATTTTTCAGAAAATTTCTTGGAAAACTTTTATTTTCGTCTTGGAAATTCAAACACTTTAATTTGTTCACGTAGCTCAAATACTATGACATTCTATCATCAATAGGTTATACAATGACAACCATCTTGATAACACATCGAATATAATTTTTTTATTATTTAATTTAATAAAATCATTTTACAATAAGATCCGAATTTCTCGGTCGTTACATTCTTCCCCCTTATAAAGATTCTGTCCCCAGAATCTCGTCTTACTTTAATCAAATAGATGAGGAAAATTTTTCTTCATCTTTTCTTCTAATTCCCACGTTTCTTCTTCAGTATTGTGGTTCATCCATAATACCTTTACTGATGATATTACCTTGTTCCTCAGAACTTGTTCCTTTCTATCAATGATTTGCATCGGCGATTCTTCATAAGTTAAGTCTTTCTCGATATGAATCGGCTCATACTCGATTACATGCTTATAGTCCAGCTTATATGGACGTAATACCGATACATGAAACACGTTATGTATCCGTTCTAGGTCTGGAGGTAAAGCTATCACATAAGCTACCTCTCCCACCCGTTTTAGTACTTCAAAAGGTCCTATAAACCTTGGACTTAACTTTCCTTTCTTTCCAAAGCGTATCTTTTCTTTCCAAGGAGATACCTTTAGAAACACATACGAGCCCACTTCAAACTCTCGACTTAGTCTATGCGAGTCCAAGATACTTCTTCCGTCATCGTCCCGAAGCCGTGATTTAGACGATTCAATTAACTTTACCACATCCGCTGTCTGCTGCACCAATTCTGGTCCTAGCATTCGGCGTTCTCCCACCCCATCCCAACACAATGGTGTTCTGCACTTTCTTCCATACAAAGCTTCATAAGGTGGCATACCTATTCTTGCATGATAACTGTTGTTATACGCAAACTCCACTAGTGGTAGGTGATCATCCTAACTCCCCTTGAAATCCATGACGCAATACCTCAACATGTCTTCTAACGTCTTAATTGTTCTCTCGCTCTGCCCATCGGTTTGTGGATGATAAGTTGTGCTTAACTTCAGCTGTGTTCCCAACTGTTCTTGCAAACTCCTCCAAAAGTTTGATGTGAATCGTGGATCACGATCTAACACAATTGATATTGGTACTCCACGTCTGGAAATAATTTCCTTAACATAAAGTTTAGCTAACTGGTCTAAGTTATACTTGATCTTAATTGGCAAAAAGTGAGCCGACTTCGTCAACCGGTCCACTATTGCCCAAATCGAATCGTACCCTTTATTCGTCGTCTGAAGTCCCACCACGAAGTCCATCGTGATATGCTCCCACTTCCATTCTGGAATCTCTAATGACTGTAATAAGCCACTGGGTCGTTGATGTTTGGCCTTAACGTTTTGACAAGTCAAGCACCTACTCACATACTCTGCTATTTCTTTCTTCATGTTTGTGAAAGTAGTATGCACACAAGCCAATCATGTTTGATGATAAAGCATATACTTTGTAACAATCTTATTCATTTATTAATAAAAAGTATTAATTTATTAAAGGCTTTTAATTATCTACATGATGTTGTTTTATAATATGTGATAAACCCATAGTTTTAAGCAATGCTTTTAGAATAATGATGATGATCATTCTAATGAGATCTAAATTCTTAGAAAGCTTAAAACTAATATAGTTCCCAGTCGTTGGATTACTAATTTGGGGATTAGTGAATCCGGATAGATTGGTACATACGTTGCTTGCTCATTGGATGAGGATGATTGATCTCATGATCATTTGTGTGGAGACACTAAAGCAAGTATGTAGGTGCTTATTAGAGAATAAGTTCTTTGAAGCGTGGCTCGCTAAGGAATACCTAATGGAGTTTTACTTGCTGTCAATAGGAATTCTGTAGTGATAGTAGTACAAGTGATCCTTGGACTTGAGATCATCATAGTATCTTGTGTATGATGAGTTATACTTTGACTTATTCCTTAAGACCCTTAGGGTATATCAAAGGGTATGCTTGGGTATAATAAGTTATACATGGAGATAATGTATGATCAATAAAGAATCTACCACTTCTAATAAAAGAAGAGAAATGTCCTATGTGATTTGATAAATGACAACCCAAAGAGTTCTCTTGGCAAAAGCGAATGAAATTAGAAAGGAGTTTCTAATTTGCATTATTTGGAGTTGTGCATTTAAGAGTCGAAATACATATAATTAAATAAAATAAGACTTGACAAGTAATTCCATGTCTTATATTTAATTGGGACATTGTATGGTGGAAGGATTGAATTGTATTTAAGTAACTATTTACTCAAAGGTTCTTTTATGATTAATGTTGAAATATATATTATCCGGAAAGTCGTTGATCGCTAGGAGGCTTATCCCTATCAGTAGAATAAATATTATTTATTTAAATTAATTAATTATTTAATTTATTTATTTAAATAAGATTAGAATTGTTCTAATTGATTTATTCACAATAGGTTTAATATGGAGAACCTAAAGGGTCACACCATAAAAGGAAGAATAATTATTTAAGAAGTTAATGGTATAATCGTAATAATATGTTATGTATATTTAATCTATGGTGATAGAATAAATTAAATAGCTTAATATTTATTATTTAATATTTTAGAAATATTAAATATAAATTAATTAGAGGAGTCTTATTAATATTATTACAATTATTATTATTTTAATTTCTAAAAGAGTTTAGGAATTAATTTAATATAAGTACTCTCATTTATTCCTAATTGGATTAGGAAGGAAAATTAGTTAAAGGAGTTTAATTAATTATCCCTAATAAGATTAGGGAGCTTAATTAATTAAAAGAATTTAATTAATTAAATAAATCCCAATTCCTTAATTGTTAAGGTGGGTTGCCCACATCTATAAATAAGAGGAGTCTTATTATGGGTGGTGGGTTTTGTTGACTTTTACAACATACGTAATAATTCCAATAGTTGGGAGAGTACGTTCTTTTCTATAGAGATAGAAAACTAGGGTTTGAGCCAAATACCCATCTTCTTGAATTCTTTATTTTTCCTTGGTGGATCACCTCTAGAGGCCAAACATATGGGTGGCTAACGTTGATTAAAGGAAGGAACCAAACCCGGTGGATTCAAGTTGAACGCGAAAGGATTTGGAGGTGAACTTGTACCCGAGGAAGCTCGATCTTCAAGGGTATGATTTTATTCTTTATCTTTTCGTTTAATTAATAATTATGCATAAAGGGTGATCCGGGTATATGGTTTGTAAAAATTTTAAACTCTGATTTTTTATCTCGCTTCCGCTTATTTTTGCAATTTGATTGCGTTCTTGAATATTACAAACCTAACAGTTTGGCCACCAAAAACTCTATCGAAGGTCTTGATACATCTTAGTGGTACTAGGATGTATCGAGTACCTCGAACTATGAGCTTCTTGTAACACTTGCTCCTTTAATTCCGTCTCATTCGGAACCCAAATCCTTCCTTCAAATCTTAATAATCCCTCATTATCAAGACTATACTTAGTATCTTCCTTCTCAGATAACCGCTTCTTCATTTGGTTACACTCATCAGTCTTGAGTTGTACCTCCTTGACTCTCTCTATGATGGAAGATTGCATCTCCATCGCAAAGAGTATCTGCCTCGAATCACTCGGCATCTTTATTTCGATTTCCATCCTAGCCATCTCTGTTATTAACTCATTTTGAGCTGTTAACATAGACAACTTCTCCCAACCCTTCCTACTTAAGGCGTCGGCAACTACGTTGGCCTTTCTAGGGTGATATAGGATTTCACAATCATAATCCTTTATCAACTCTAGCTATCTTCTCTGTCTCATATTCAACTCCTTCTGAGTGAAGATATACTTTAGACTTTTATGGTCCGTATATATCTCACATTTTTCCCCATAAAGATAATTTCTCCATATCTTTAGGGCAAACATTACTGCGGCTAGTTCCAGATCATGAGTAGGATAAACTTTCTCATAATCCTTCAACTGCCATGATGCATAAGCAATGACTTTGCCATGCTGCATAAGCACACAACCAAGTCCTCTATGCGAAGCATCACTATACACTACAAAATTTCCCGTGTCATCTGGCAATGACAAAACAGGCGCTTCAGTTAATCTCTTCTTCATGTCTTGAAAACTGTCTTCACATTTATCCATCCATACGTATTTCACCATCTTCCTTGTTAAATTAGTCAACGGGGTAGCTATCTTCAAAAAATCTTGGATAAATATTCATTAGTACCCTGCTAACCCTAGGAAACTCCACACCTTAGTCAACGTTTTCGGTTGTTCCTAATTCATTACTGCTTCTACCTTCGCTGGATCCACTGAAATCCCCTCTTGATCAATGACATGACCTAAAAACTGCACTTTTCTCAGCCAAAATTCACATTTAGTGAATTTCGCATATAACTTCTCCTTCCTTAGTGTTTCCAACACTAATCTTAAGTGTTCAGCATGATCTTCTGGCGTCTTAGAATAGACTAGAATATCATCGATAAACAAAACGACGAACTTGTCTAAATATGGTTTGAGCACTCTGTTCATCATATCCATAAATGCAGCTGGTGCATTCGTCAACCCAAATGACATAACCAGAAACTCGTAATGGCCATAACGAGTCCTGAATGCCGTCTTTGGTACATCTTCCTTCCTAACCTTTAACTGGTGATACCCCGTCCGCAAATCTATTTTAGAAAAATACTTTGCCCCTTTCAATTGATCAAAAAGATCATCGATCATGGGCAATGAGTATTTATTCTTTATCGTTAACTTGTTCAACTCCCGATAGTCGATACAAAGCCTTAACGATCCGTCTTTCTTCTTGACAAACAACACCGGTGCCCCCCACGGAGAAACACTTGGTTGAATGTATTTTATGTCCAATAGTTCTTGTAGCTGAACCATTAGTACTTTCATTTCCACAGGCGCCATACGGTACAGTGCCCTTGAGACTAGTGCCGCTCCTGGCACAATGTCTATCACAAATTCGATCTCCCTATCCGGCGGTAAACCCGGTAACTCACTTGGAAATACATCCATGAATTCGTTTACTATAGGTATTTGTTCCATGGTTGCTCCGAATTTCTCGGTTGTTACAGCAATTGAGGGTAAAGCCAACTTTGAGTGTATACACGAGTGAAACATTAATTAGAGCAAAACATGTAGGGAGTGGTGAGGAAATTATTTATACTAACCCTTGTTTTGCAGCAAATTATGTCTAACTCAAAGGATAAATGTGCTATGGAGGAGACCCCATCAAAGTTTGTTATGGAAGCCATGATGAAGGAATTTACTATGAAGTTGAATATGGGGATGCAACAAGTGAATGAGTGTTTTGATCAAATGAGTGTGTCCCAAGGGAATCATTTTCAACATCCTTATGGAGCACGCCTGTGACGCCCCCAAAATTAGGTATACATCACCCATCTTGGGTAGTCAGATACATGGTACAGAATTTAAATACAACTTACTAATATAACTGTCGTGTACAATACGACATAAACTGTGAGTTTGAATACAAATATTGTCTACTAGATATTATACAAACTCAAAAGGAGTCCTCATTACAATTATTATCACACTATTTCATGAGAATAGTGAGGACTACTAATGCTATATCCTACGGACCATTACTCCGTTCCCAGACTCGTCCCAAATTTATATGCTCATTTCTGAAGAGAAAAGTGAAAGAAAGGGTGAGCTCAACTAGCTCAATAAAAATATTATGACTAAGATAATGCGAATAAATTATCATTAGTCTTCAATGATGTTAAACCGATAAAATACAATAGACATCAAGTTTAACTACAATGAACACGCAATCCATTAAAAGAGTCAAGTAGAGAATAAAATCTACTATCTTTTATAATTTAAAAGGTTTTTCATCATCTTTGTTATAAATTGAGACTCACTTTAATAAATATTCCACATCATCGAATCACCTTACACTACTTCTGCCAAGGATATTCTTTAGTATCACGACCACAATTATTCATGCACTCACTGCCAAGAATAGTTGTGTATTCATTAATGGTCATGATCATGCCAACAACCTGTTCATCAACGCACTACGGGTCACAACCACAAATTATCCATGCACTACGGGCCAAGGATATTCGTGTATTCATCAATGGTCATGATCATGCCAACAACTGTCCATCAATGTACTACGGGCCAATGAGGACTTTTACCACATCATTTGTAACATTACGGTCATGATTACACCGAATAATCCCTGGTCATAATCATACCAAGTCCATCCATGCACCATCTGTGCCGTAGATGACTTTCAACATAATATAAACATGAGGATGATGACAATGATATAAGAATTCAATAAAACAAGTTCAAGAATTACTTTATCCAGAATTATTAACGTCCAAATTGTCAACAAGATCTTTGTTTTGTAGAGTAAAATTCAAGAATGATTAGAAGAATATTTCCATGAAAAGATACTGGATGAAACGCAAATATCAAGAATATTCTACTAATTTCATGGAGAATAGAAGTTAAAGTTTTAACCAACTGGGTATAATAAAGAATGGAATAACAAAAGAAATCACCATGCATGCGATAGACCGCACAAGCAGGTTATTCCAACAGAATAATAAATAACGGAACCAGGTCAGGTGAAATTCACACTGACAGGATGTTCCAACAGAATAATAAAGATGGAACCAGATCCGATGTAAAACACACAGATAGGATATTCCAACAGAATGATAAAAAAGGAACCAGGTCCGGTGTAAAACACACAGACATGATGTTCCAACAGAATAATAAAGACGGAACCAGGTCTGGTGTAAAACACACAGACAGGATGTTCCAACAGAATAATAAAGACAGAATAATAGAAGAATGTCTCCAAGTAAAGGGTAGTCCGCGTATACAGGTTATTCCAACAGAATAATAAGAAATGGAATAACTGAAGTTCTCTCCATGAATACAAAAGATTAATATCCCTTACGAGTACAACAAATAATATTCCCTACCTTAGAAGAACTGAATATTGGAAAAGTGAAGTAGCAGAATACTTTTCTTCTTTCTCTCTATAGTTTTTCTCTCTAGAATTTCAGTGAATTCGTAAGAAATAATGAAGGAATGAGCTTTCTATTTATAGAAAAACTGAGGGTGGCTCTTGGTCTTAACGAAGGGTCAAAATGACTCTTGGTAATATTGAAGAGACAACTACTATTTGCGAAGGGGTAATTAACCTTGGAACACCGAAGAGGCAGTTAACTCTTGGTAATATTGAAGGGACAACTACTATTTGCGAAGGGGTAATTACTATTGACGAAGGTAATTACTATTGATGAAGGTAAATACTATTGACGAAGGTAATTACTATTCACAAAGGTAATTACTATTGACAAAGGTAAATACTATTGAAGAAGGTAAATACTATTGACGAAGGTAAATACTATTGAAACAAAGGTAATTACTATTGACGAAGAGACTCTTAGATGATGACATATGGGCCCCCCATAAAATAATCAAACTTACCACAAACGTCTCATAACAGACTCTTTATATACATCAAGGATTGAATAAATATTACCATAAATCATTTTATTTTTAATCAACACATATTTAATCTTTCAACAATTATTAATCATTTATAACTTGTCGTCTCAATTAATAATATAACATATTATATGATGATCTTGTGACAATAATTGAATCAATAATATAAGAGATATGATGCGGCATTTATCGTAGTAATAATTGAGTATAGCTAAGTGACTTCTCACGTAAGCATCAATAATCAATAAGTGTGCTACTATGCAACCACACGACATCGCATTTTTTTACCACCGGGTAGTTCAACAGCTTTTAACGGTAACACCTCCATAGTTATTTTTATAGAAAGATAATTTTGTCGCTTTTTAACTACAACAATACTTCCGTTGTGGGGTCCACCAATGATTGAGCCGTCGTACGAATATTCCCCGACAAAAAGAATATTCCCCGACCAAACGAGTATTTTATAACAACTTGCTTACTTTGAAAAATTTATAAATATTACCCACAACTATAACATTATATCAAATTTATTCCATAATATTCAAAAATAATATTTATAGAAAATTCATCTTTATTTATAAAAGCTGGGGTCTTACAACGCCAACAGGGGATAACGCAACAAAGAGGAGCAATAACGGAGGAATGGAATATTATGATGGTAGGTTTAGTGAAATGAGGATTATGAATCCGACTTTATTCATCAGAGACGTGGTTCAAGGAATATAAGGGATCAAAATCGTGAAGACAAAAACTTGGATAACATCAAAATGAAAATTCTAGCTTTCCAAGGGATGAGTGATCCTGATGCATACTTGGAGTGGGAAAAAAAGATAGAGTGGGTGTTTAACTGCCATTACTACTCGGAGCTCAAGAAGGTGAAGATCGTTGTTATAAAGTTTTCTGACTATGTCGTCACTTGGTGGGATCAACTGATGACTAGCCGAAGGAGATGCGGAGAGGCCCCAATTTAAACTTGGGAGGAAATGAAAACCTTGATGAAAAAGCAGTTTGTGCCAAGCCACTAACACCGAGACCTATTTCGGAGTTTGTAGAATCTTAAGTAAGGGAATATGAGCTTAGATGACTACTTAAAGGAGATGGAGATGTTGATGACTAGAGCCAACATAGTGGAGGACTGTGAGGCAACCATGCCTCAATTTTCAATAGGCTTAAATTAGGAAATTGTGAATTTGTTGGAGCGACAACATTACGTGGAATTGGAAGATATGGTTCTGTTTGCCTAATATTATACTAGTAACACACACAAGTGTACATGATCAAATGTATAATATAGAGCAAGGAATGTATCGTTCCCACAAAGACTTTTGTAATTTATACTATTAACTACCAACTTTGTATTAAATCTATTTTATTAAACAATTGGCTAAATTTATGAGTTTTTGAAAGTAAACTAAACTAATCAAACTAACTACTGTCACCAAAGATTGAATTCATATATTAAAGACTTAAGATTACAATTTCCCTTGATGTTTCACTTGAATTAATGTATTTCTTGTTAAGTTATGTCGATTATGTTGAATTGTTAACTAAGAACTCAAAAGTATTTATAAACACCTCTCGATGACTTATAAACAAATCAACCTAAATCCACAGAAGATAGAATTAAGTCGAACACCCTAGTTAACTAATTCACTATATCTCTATGTGAATTACAATCAAAAAGGATTTAAAGCTCATAAATCTTAATTTCAAGACACAAGGTAAGATTCAAAGACAAATTAAGTAACTAATCGTTTAACATATAATTCCTTTAACATGTGAATTCTGATCAATTCCTTCTTGATTACAAACGATTTAAAGCTAAGAACATAAGACCCTCATTGATGAGGAAAATGCATAAAGTTCATGTGGTTATAAATAACTAAAGATATAAAGGTACCAAGCAAGTATATTCAGCTAATCACATCGCACAAAGATTTCATTATCGCATCAATAATTCCAAAGAAAGTGAATCCTTATTGAAAGCCCCTCTTCTCGGGAACATCATAATAAAATGATTCTAATTAGATATGTTATACATACATAAGTCGAGTATACGTCCACAAATTTTGAACCGCTAAAATGAATGATTTTATTGTTCTGAAATTAGGTTTTCTTATAATTGATCATTAAATACTATTATATATGTAATCATCATCATTACTATTACAAGTAGAAATCACAATCATATGCTACACTATGTCTAAATCTCATAATTTAGAAATCACAATCTCAATTGTCTAAATCTATAATTTATCTCTCAATTACATATATTACTAGGTAATTTTTGATCGAGACACTTAAATAATTAAGTACAAGACATAATAGACAATCCAATTAGAATCAATAATAACTAACATAGAAGCATATTAACTTAAGCTAAACATCAAGTTCCATTGCAATCTTAAAAGAAAATTTAGTTCATAATTGAATTAAAAATCATCATCCACAATTGAATCATCATTCAGGAATTATAAATTAAAAGATAAAGAGAAGAGAATAAAAATTGTTATAATCAATCCTTAAGTCTCCTCTTGAAATCTTCCAAGTTGTTCCTCTTTCGTGATCCTTCTTGTTGGGAGAATGCATATTTTGATTTGATGTTTAAATGTAAATGCTCATGATTATATGTAAAGTCCTTCCAGAAATATATGTACAAGGACTTAGTGATAGATCAAATTTTTTAGGTTGATCTACATCTTGAAGTGTAATAGATTGGCTTCAACAAGAATCGTAGTGTATCAAGCTGCTAAAGATTACAGAAACGAAGGCAGAAACGTAGAGCTTTGAGGATCGTAGTGTGTCTGCCTTGAAGGACCTCTTCAAAAATCGTAGAGTGGTCCCAACGTTTGTCGAGCCAACTCAGAGATCGTAGTGTGCTCTCAGAAACGTAGAGCTTGCAAAACAAGCAAGGGAAGATCGTAATGTACAAGTCTTTAAGAGAAATCGTAGTGCTCTTATTTGATAGCATCAAACCAAGCACCAAGGTGACAAGACACCACGATCTGGATTGTAGAGTGTCATTTGCCTTGTGTCAGAATCATCAAGCCCTACCTTTTGTTTGGAGACAAATTCCAAACAAATGTGGAATGGGTTTTAAACGTTTAAGTCCTCACCAGTCCCAATGGCACAAAAGATATTCTTAGTATACAACAAAAAGAAAGTATTCAAGAAGCTAAGGAAAGGACCATAGGACAGAGGAAAATACATTTTCACGTGTTAGCTGAGAAAGCAGTTTGCTGTGTCAGTGGGCCAGAATGCAATTCAGAAGGTGTGCAGAAAAGTCTCCATCAAAGTTCAAAAATGTCAAACGCATTTAATGCTTCATCAAAAGGCTTCAACGGATAGATTTCAAAGATTACATATATACAGAACATATGCAGATGAGAGAAATAAGCAAGCATTGAACAAAACATACAAGAACACTCAACGCTCAACTCTACGATCTGAGAAAAAGAGAAAGCTTGCTCAGCTACTCAGTTCTTTCGAACAAGTGCTTAACAACAACTGAGTAGCACCAACCAAGAACTCAACAACTACTAATCAACTAAAGTAAGAGTTCCAAGTCAGAAAGATTTGAAGAGTTCTAAGTGAACTGTGAAGAACCAAGTCTGCTGGACATGAAGAGTTCAAGAGTGAACTAAGAAGTTCCTAGACTGCTGGTCTAGAAGGAATCTGTGAGATTCAGAAGTTAAAAGACATCCTTAGTGGATTTCCTACTCGAGGAGTAGAAGAGTGGACTAGGAGCTTTAAGTGCTCTGAACCACTTAAAACTGTTGTGTCTATTACATCCTTGCTATAACTGTTATAACTGCCATAACTGCTATAACTGCCTCACTTTCATAAACACACTATATCTTAAGGGAGATTAAAACAAATATTAATTCCACTGTGTTTTAATCATTAACAACTAACAAGTTAAAACAAAAAGAATTTTAAATATCTATTCAACCCCCCTTCTAGATAACTATTGTGCCTCTGAGAACTAACAATTTGTATCAAAATAGATTCTATTATATAGCCTAAAAAGCTTAAGTAGATCCAATGGCACACTTACCAAGCGAATCAAGGCTTTTAAATTATCTACATGATGCTGTTTTATAATATGTGATAAACCCATAGTTTTAAGCAATGCTTTTAGAATAATGATGATGATCATTCTAATGAGATCTAAATTCTTAGAAAGCTTAAAACTAAAATAGTTCCCAATCGTTGGATTACTAAATCGGGGATTAGTAAATCCAGGATAAATTGGTACATACGTTGCTTGCTTTCGTTGGATGAGGATGATTGATCTCATGATCATTTGTGTGGAGACACTAAAGCAAGTATGTAGGTGCTTATTAGAGAATAAGTTCATCGAACGTGGCTCGCTAAGGAATACCTAATGGAGTTTTATTTGCTGTCAATAGAAATTCTCGTAGCGATAGTAAGACAAGTGATCCTTGGACTTGAGATCATCATAGTATCTCAACGTATGATGAGTTATACTTTGACTTATTCCTTAAGACCCTTAGGGTATATCAAAGGGTACGCTTGGGTATAATAAGTTGTACATGGAGATAATGTATGATCAATAAAGAATCTACCACTTCTAGTAAAAGAAGAGAAATATCTTATGTGATTCGATAAATGACAACTCAGTAGTCCTTGGCCAAGGCAGCATTATTTGGAGTTGTGCATTTAAGAATCGAAATACATATAATTAAATAAAATAAGACTTGACAGTAATTCCATGTTTTATATTTAATTGGGACATTGTATGGTGGAAGGATTGAATTGAACGGTAACTATTTACTCAAAGGTTCTTTTATGATTAATGTTAAAATCTATATTATTTGGAAAGTCGTTGATCGCTAGGGAGGCTTATCCCTATTGTAGAATAAATATTATTTATTTAAATAAATTATTAGTTTAATTTATTTATTTAAATAAGATTAGAATTGTTCTAATTGATTTATTCACAACCGATTTAATATGGAGAACCTAAAGGGTCACACCATAAAAGGAAGAATAATTGTTTAAGAAGTTAATGGCATAATCGTAATAATATAGTTAAGTATATTTAATTTAATCTATGGTGATAGAATAAATTAAATAGATTAATATTTATTATTTAATATTTTAGAAATATTAAATATAAATTAATAAGAGGAGTCTTATTAATATTATTACAATTATTATTATTTTAATTTCTAAAAGAGTTTAGGAATTAATTTAATATAAGTACTCTCATTTATTCCTAATAGGATTAGGAGGGAAAATTAGTTAAAGGAGTTTAATTAATTATCCCTAATAAGATTAAGGAGCTTAATTAATTAAAAGAATTTAATTAATTAAATAAAACCCAATTCCTTAATTGTTAAGGAGGGTTGCCCACATCTATAAATAAGAAGAGTCTTATTATGGGTGAGGTGGTTGTCGATTTATCATAGAATACATAATTCCAATAGTTGGGAGAGTACACCCCTTTCTATGAGAGATAGAAAAACTAGGGTTTTGCCAAATACCCATCTTCTTGAATTCTTCTTCTTCCTTGGTGGATCACCTCTAGAGGCCAAACACTTGGGTGGCTAACGTTGATCAAAGGAAGGAACCAAACCCGGTGGATTCAAGTTGAACACTAAAAGGATTGGAGGTGAACTTCACACTGAGGAAGCTTTGATCTTCAAGGGTATGATTCTTGTTCTTCTCTTTTCGTTGAATTAATAATTGTGCATAAAGGGTGATCCGGTATATGGTTTGTAAAATTTTTAAAACTCTGATTTTACACGTTTTCGCTTATTTTATGCAATTTGATTGCGTTCTTGAATATTACAAACCTAACAGAAAGATCTATCTAAACAAAGATCTAATCATAAAGTTCATGGGAGCCTTAACAAGCAGGTGGGATGCCAAAACCATTACTATTAGAGAGTCAAAGAATCTCCATGAGATGACTGTTCAACAGTTATATGGCAACCTTCTTACATACGAATTGGAGCTGACTCAACGAGCAGAAACTCTATCAGAAGGAAGAAAGAAGGATAAGGGTGTTGCTTCCAAAGAAATTGAAAGTACCTCCAAGGTCAATATTGAAATTGACTCTGACTATGATGAAGATGATGATGAGGACTTTGCAATGCTGGTAAAAAGACTCAGAAGGTTTATGCGTCAAGGCAAAACCAGCAAACCAAAGAAGGTAAGCAACTACAGCAGCCAGGAGCAAATGAATGATCTATGCTACAACTGTAAGAAGCCTGGCCATTTCATTGCCAACTGCAACAAACCTCTTAGAGAAGAGCTAAAGAAGAAATCACATCTAAAGAAGGAATACAAAGGCAACAAAAGGCCTCAGAAGAGAGACAAAGACCTTGTAGCTGGAGGATCGTGGAGAGACTCAAACAATGACTCAACTCTCGATTCTAGAGATGATGAAGATCCTCAAATGGCAAATTTGTGCCTGATGGCCAAACATGCAAAGGACAAACTAAACTCCAACATACATGAAGTAAGTATCGATGAGGTATTTGACTTTAACTCTCCTGATGTAGACATTGATGATTTGAGAACTGCACTGCCTGGCATAATAATTGATCTGCAGCAGTACATGAAATGGTTCAGAGTTCTATCGAAGGATTATTCACTTCTTCAAGAGGAGAAAAAGAAATTTCAAGAAGAATTGGAAACAACTCTTCTAAGTACTAACTATCTCTCCAAGTTTGAGGCTGAGAATAAGTTCTTAAAACAGACCAATGAGCTCAATGCACAAAGAGAGTCAAGTCTAACCTCTAAAATTGAGGAACTAAAAAAGACTATTTCTAAATGGAATAAATCCTCATCATCCATGGACTCCCTGCTCTCTAGTCAAAGAAGTGCATCTGATAGAACAGGCTTAGGCTTTGGGGGATCCACCTCAGAGCCATGTGTGGAAAAGATAAAGGAAACTAGCATTAGTAATGCTTCAAGTTTTAGTAGAGGCATTACATTTGTGAAATCCTCACAAAAGGAAGAACCAACACAACCCTGTTCTACTAATTCAATCCATACTCCAAGGAGTAAAGGATCTCATGCTGGCCTGGGCTTCAGAAAAGAAAAGAGTAACCCATCCACTACTCACCAACCTTGAAGGATCGTAGAGTCAAGTAAGACCAACTCTACGAATCAACTGAGAAGGTACAGTAGAGGTAAGCTACACTCCTTACAATTCATGAAACCCAAGGACACGTGGAAGAAGGAAAATTAGTTTAACAGAAGAATGACTAAAGAACCACACAAGTCCAAATGGAGGATGAATTCTCACACACACAGAGGCATGCATCATACTAGATGTTTTGTGTGCAATACAGTTGGTCACAAGGCTACAAAGTTCTATAATAATTCAATATATGTAATACCCAAGATCAAGCAGATTTGGGTCTCCAATGGCATTACCAAAGTAGGATCCATGCAAATATAGGTACTAAAATGAAGGTTTAATGTTATCACAGGAAAAGAGCTCCACAATCACGCACTGCATCCTCGGACAAAGGGATGCCAAGGCACACGACCGGGAATAAAGCCCTTATGTCTAACTACATAGACTTTTAATATCTTTGTCAAATTGAAAATATTTATTTTTATTTTATTCAACTGTACCATATATATTTTCAACACATTGCACGTTCATGTACAGATTTTTCATCACAAACATTGACCGTTTCATGGATTCAGAGATGATTCACCACCATTTCAACATCGACTGTTATCCGTTTATCGTTTTCATTGAATCTCACTTCTTCATTTTTCTGTTGAATAGCATAAATAACATCGTTGATATTTACCTGGGAACGACTTCATGATCAAAATATCACTTTGGTTTTCTTTCAGTCTATGATAATAGTTGTAATCAGGACTTTTTTTTTCCATAATAAGTTGACAATATTTTATTCAAACTTCATTTCATTTGATTAGTTAATAATGTTATTTCAATTTATGTACCATGTAAGTGGCTACCCAAGATGGGTGACGATACCTAATTTTGGGGGCGCCCATCTCGGGTCGCCACTTATATGGTACATAAATTCAAATACAACTTACTAATATAACTGTCGGGTATAATATTTATATAAACGTGAGTTTGAATACAAATATTATCTACTAGATATTATACAAACTCAAAAGGAGTCCTCATTACAACTATTATCATTAACTATTTCACGTAATAGTGAGGACTACTAATGCTATCCTCTCGACCATTACTCCGCTCCCGACTCGGTCCCAAATTTATGTTCTCATTTCCAAAGAGAACAAAGGAAAGAAAGGGTGAGCTCAACTTGCCCAAGAAGAAATATTACGACTAAGATAATTCGTAATAAATTATCATTAGCCTTCAACAAAGGTTGTTAAACCGATAAAATACAATAGACAAACCAAGCTTTAATCACAAATTTAATAAGCAATCCATTAAAAGAGTCAAGTAGAGAATAAAGTCTACTATCTTTTAGGTTTTAAAAGGTTTTCATCAATTTTATCGCCGAGACTCAAATTTTAATAAATAAACCACCACATCTAATCATCCCCTCGCACTACCTGGCCAAGGATTTTCATCAAATTATCAATGGTCACGACTATACCTAATCACCCCGGTCATAATCATACCAAAACTATCCATCATCGCATTACAGCCAATCGAGGACTTTTGTCACATCATTTATATCAAGTCATTGATTATACCGAATGATCCTCGTCATAATCATACTAAGTTCATCTATGCACGAAGCCAAAGATAACATAATATAATATGAGGATGATGACAATGACATAATAATTCAATAAAACAAGTTCAAGAATTATTTAATCCATGAATTATTAACGCCCAAATTGTCAACATAATACTCTTTTCAGAGAGTAAAATTCAAGAATGATCGTAAGAATATTTCCGTGAAAAGATACTAGTCAAACGCAAATATCAAGGATATTCTACTAATTTCATGGAGTATAGAAGTCAAAGTTTTAACCAACCGGGTATAATAAAGAATGGAATAACAAAAGAAATCACCATGCATGCAGATTAAGATAGACAAAGTTATTCCAATGTAATAATAATAACGGAACCGTGTCGTGAAATTACATCGCATGTAGGATGTTCCAAATGTAATAATAAAGATGGAACTGCATCCTGTAAAACACATGACAGGATATTCCAATGTAACGATAAAGATTTTAACCAGTCCTGTAAAACACATGCATGTGATGTTCCAACAAAATAATAAAAACTTAACCAGTCCTGTAAAACACACAAACAGATGTTCCAATGTAATAATAGAAGAATGTCACCAAGCATAGGTAAATCAGATATACAAAAGTTATTCCAATGTAATAATAAAGAATTAATAACATAAGGATTTCACCAAGTATAGGGTATGCCACAGATACAAAGTTATGTATAGGGTACGCCACTTTTTACAAAAGTTATTCCAATGTAATAATAATGAATGGAATAATGTAAGTTCTCTTCAAGAAGAAAGAATAACACCCTCACCGTATCAAAAAGAACCTAATATGTAAGTAGAAGAAGTAGTATACTCTTCTTCTTTCTATAATTTTCTCTATAGCTTCTCTCTATAATTCTCTCTGTAGTTTCAATGAATTCGTAAGAAAATAATGAAGGAACGAGCTTCTATTTATAGGAAAATGGAATGCATAAGAATTAATCCATGAACGGTCCAAGATTGATTTACTTTTAATTGACTATCCATATTTAAAGAAAAATCTTTTAAATAAAATATAATATATTCTATTTATATAAAAAACATTTTACTATGCAAAACACTACGCAACACTATGCATAATAAAATATAATATATTCTATTTATGTAATAACTTTAATAAAGTATTCTATTTTATATAAAGATGTTTCGCTTTTATTACGCTAATAATACTTAATAAAATAAAACGCCATTATCGCTATAATAATTCATATTATTAATCTCCATAATAATGGAATCAAACCGTTTGACTTCTCACATAAGATCAATAATCAATACCAAAGTGCTACTACGCAACCACACTTATTATCGTATTTTTTACTACCGAGTAGTTCAACAAGAATCACCACAGAAATCTCCTTCCGCCGTTATTTCAATAAAATATTTTTGTTGCTTTTTCAATCCGACAATAATTCATTGTAGGTCCACCAATGATTGAGAGCCAGTATTTAATATTCCCTCGCTAAACCTAATATTTCCCACCAATCAATATAATATAACCACTGTGCATACTTTGCAAAATTTATAAATACTACCCACAATTATAATATTATCTCAAATTCACACCATAATATTAAAAATTATTTCAACAAAATTTAAATCTTTATCGATAAAAACTGGGTCTCACAATCTCCTTCCTTATGGAATTTCGCCTCAAAATTAGGGTACGACTCGGTATGATAAAGAGGTGAGGATACCTTGAATACCTTTTATCGTCGAAAAACATTAAATTCATTTTGCAATCCTACCAAAGATATTCATTAACAATTCATCTTTTGCACTACATGTGCCAAAGATATACAATCAGAAACCAATAATATCGAGACTCAAATTTTAATAGTATCACAACCATGAATTATCCATGCACCATCGGGCTAAGGATATTCGTGTTTTCAATTACGGCCATGATTATACCGAATAACTGTGGTCATAATCATACCAAGTCTATTAATGCACTACTACCAAAGACGATTTTTTACCACATCCATGAATTAATATTTCATCACGAGACTCATTTCAATAATTAATCCATATCATCGAATCATCCCCGCATCACGTGCCAAGGATATTCATTAAGATCACGACCATTTAATTATCCATGCACTACTACCAAAGATAATCGTATTCATTAAGATCACGCACCACAAATTATCCATGCACTACGGCCAAAGATAATTGTGTATTCATTAAGATCACGACCACAAATTATCCATGCACTACTACCAAAGATAATTGTGTATTCATTAAGATTATGCACCAATAAATTATCCATGCACTACTACCAAAGATAATTGTGGTATTCATTAAGATTACCGCACCACAAATTATCCATGCACTACTACCAAAGATAATTGTGTATTCATTAAGATTACGCACCACAAATTATCCATGCACTACTACCAAAGATAATTGTGTATTCATTAAGATTACCACCACAAATTATCCATGCACTACTACCAAAGATAATTGTGTATTCATTAAGATCACCACCACAAATTATCCATGCACTACTACTAAAGATAATTGTGTATTCATTAAGATCACAACCACAAATTATCCATGACTACTACCAAAGATAATTGTGTATTCATTAAGATCACGCACCACAAATTATCCATGCACTACTACCAAAGATAATTGTGTATTCAATTACTTGCTATGATTATACCGAACAATCCTCGGTCATAATCATACCAAGTCCATCTATGCACCATGTGCCACGTATTTACTTTCAACATAATATAAACACGAGGATAATGATATAAAGAATCAATCAAATGAGATAAAGGATAAATATTAAACATTTATAATATAATTTATCCAGATTCAAGAATATCCCCATGTTATCAATCACTTAATAATCTCATAATCTAATAACATTAATATTATAACAATATTTTAATCACTTCTTAAATTTATAAACAATTTTTCTCAATTGTTTACGCTTTTACCATATAATGCATTTAATCATTCAAAATGCCATACTCATAAAATATCATCACCAATTATCAAATCCCTCATAAAAATATGCATATACTCTATATAGGATTCTCTAGCCATAAAATCATATTTTCAACTTTGTTACTTCACATAACATATTTAACTCATATGTTCGTGAATTAAACTATTTTCATGAAAATACCAAATTAGTCCCAAAAATATTTCTTTTTCTGGGATTTAGCATAATATAGTCCCATAATGAAAATATATTTTTCTCTAATTTTTAAAATTCATTTACTATTTTCAAAAATCAATTTCTAATTAATTCCTTAAGAAATTAGCTACCTCAAGTTTAACTCCAAAATTCCCAAATCTTGGCAGGACCTTACACATGTTAACGTGAGCTTCTAGTTTAGATTTTATGGTCATCGAGTTATAGAACTCCTATAGTTATAAATTTTCGCCTAAAACCTAAATATTGAAATAGTCATAACTTGCTCATTTTAAGTCGTAATGAGCTCATTTTTGGACAGGAGGTACTTTATACCATATACTTTCATGTCCCAAAAGGCCAGAATTTTTCTCATAATTTAAGTGCCCGAAACAGCCCCTCTAAAATTATGGCAAAGAATCGCTTTGCTTTTTTGCAGCTTTGCACCCTTTGCTAAAATCAGTCCACACAAAAATCTACAACACCTTTTCCAAGAATTCCACTTGTATTAGTTAGGTAACTCATAGATCTAACTCTAGGACTTGACCACACTCAAAAATTCAAAATATAATAGGAGATATAGTCAATTGAATTTCATGTTACGCTTTTCACTAAAATCGATTTTCAACTCTTTGTGATTTCTAAGAAACTTTCATGTTTTCACATACTAACCAACATAACTCATCATAACACTTACTAATACTTCATATACCCATGATTTTCATTAGTCCAATGCTTTTATTATGACTTTCATCATAATCCTCATAAATGATCCTTTTAGTTGAAGAAATATTCGAGGGTTTAAGAAATGGGTTTTCAGATCGTCAATATAAAATTCGATTTCACGCCTAAGGTAGGCTAGGAAATCTTCAAGAATACGCCAAGAAATTTATTAATGATAGAAATATCATTCAAAATCAGCATTCTCGCCCAAGACTTGAATAAGACGTCACATTAATACCAACCGTGACTTCTATCCTTAACCTCGATAAAGACCTCACAATGATACTCTATCAACTTGCCATCTTCAAGAATAACTTCGCTTACGTAAAGTCCGCTTCGTGCATTCTACACAAGGAAGTCAACAACGTAAAGGATCGGGCTCTTTACTTATGGCTTGATATAAAAATGATTAACTTTAGGTTTGGTTACTTTGAATTCAGATACAAAGTTGGTTAGGAATATGAAAAGCTAACAACCTTACAAAAGAATAACGAGTAGTTAATCAATCATTTTCAAAAATTACCTCAAAGGCAAGTATTTTCAAAGAGATAAGATCGACAGTAACGTTAAAGTGTTTATTTGAATCAAACAAGATTTAAAAATAATAGAATGTAGAATGAAGGCTCCTACTAACTAAGTTTCAACCAATAAGTCAAAGTCTAACTTCTCCTGAGTCAAATTTAAACGCTGAACGCAAGCAAGAGAGATAAAATAATGGGTAGAACCCCAGATCTAATAAGGTATAAACTTTTAATTTATAATTAACTAACCCGCTAACTTCGTTCGGCTTACTCGCTTTTGAGAAGTCATGAAAATGCACTTCCTAAAACCAACGACTTTTGTTTTGTCCATATCCACCTTTGGTGCCACCGCCCCACTAGACTCGACTTTGTGCACAACAAAATTGAGCTAAATGACCTTCTTCTTGAAATTTCCACTTCTATTATTTGCCATGATTACCAATCAAGGTGGTTACCATTCTTAAGATGATAATTTCCCCACGATGGTCATCATTGTTCGATGGTCGCTATCACGCAGATGATTATTATCGTGTTGTTGGGTCGTTACCTTTTGGTTGAGTCGACTCATTATCGCGCTCCAATAACCGAGCCCTATTCACAACATCTAAATACAAACACCGCCACAAAACAAGGGTTAATTAACATGCAACATATTATCACTATACTCAATCGACCAATCAAATACCAAATAAACTTAGTAGGTCATACTAGCTAAGGAATTCCCCCGCCTCTCCTCCTAGTACTATTCTCACATCTTAGCCGTGGATCATATCCCTAAGCTCGATATTCAACCGCGACGCCCCAAAATTAGGTATACGCCACCCATCTTGGGTCGCCACTTACATGGTACATAAATTCAAATACAACTTACTAATATAACTGCTGTAATAATACGACATAAATCGTGAGTTTGAATACAAATATTATCTACTAGATATTATACAAACTCAAAAGGAGTCCTCATTACAACTATTATCACACTATTTCACAGAATAGTGAGGACTACTAATGCTATTGTAACGACCCCAAAATAGGTCCATTCCATCCAACCCATTCTGAGTCGCCAAATACATGGTACAGATACAACTACAACTTTATTATCACAACAATAAAACTGTGAGTTTAAATACAAATATTATCTTCTAGACAATATTTATACTCAAATAAATCCTCATCACATTTATTGATACATTATTTTACAATAATGGTGAGGACTACTAAACAACTCTCTAGAACCTTCATTCCATACTCCGACTAAGACTTCGCTACATTCTCGCCTCCCGAGAAGAAAAATGGAACAACAAGGAAAAGGGTGAGCTCAACTAGCCCAAAGAAGAATATTATGACTAAGATAATATACCACAAATTATCGTTAGTCTCCAATAGTGGAAAAAATCGATAGTAATACAATAGACAACAAGTTTTTTATCAATATTCGCAGCTTTTAAATAATAATTCATGTAAGAGTTACGTAGAGAATGAAATCTACTATAATCTATGAATTTAATACCCATCATCAATATTTTATCCTCAGTAACATCAATCAATATTCATCTCAAATCAAATATTCATCTTTGCACCATGTGCCAAAGATATTCATCAATCTGGCCATGTTCATCTCAACACTGCTCATCTTTGCACTAAAGGCCAAAGATATTCTTCGTAAATCATTCATCTTTGCACTCACAAAGCCAAAGATATTCAATAATATCATCATTTAAGACCGAGGATGATGAAAATATTTTAAAGAACGAATCCAAAGGAAACAAAATGACAAGGATTAAGGATTAAGGATTCACTTTGTTTTATCCATGTCCAACAATACCTCAAAATAATCATAGTGGTGTAAAATTCAAGAATGATCAAAACATGGATACAATCAAAGCTAGTATCCGTAATAGATATTTTAGACAAAAAGAAAAAATTTTCATTTTCTAAGTGAATAGTGCCGTATTCGTGAATAGTGTCAGATACGTGAATAAAGGCCGATACGTGAATAAGAAACTCGACACCAAAAGATGTAAATTCCACAAAAAAATCTTCACGCTTCATTAATAGTACTCATGAATAAGAACTCGTGAATAGTAACTCATGAATAGTAACTCGTGAATAAGAACTCATGAATAGTAACCTCGACATGAAAAAGTTCCAAATTTGATAAAAACTTCAGATCAATATTTCAAAGATAATGATATCAAGAAATAATATCATTACTTAAAAAAAATATCCCTTACCTCGAAAAGACAAGACTTCTAAATGAAACACCTGGATATAGTGTCAAGGGAACTTGCACCGCCTAACAATACTCAAAGTATACTCAAAATACTCACAAGAATACGCCGATAATATAGAGAGAGAGAGAGAGAAAACTTTGTTTTCGTGTGATTTTCAATTTAACTTAGCCTCTATTTATAGAAAATGTTAGCCCCCATGAAGCTGCATTTCGACTCGCCACCGATGGCTTTACCTACTACTATTGCCACCCACCACATTTGAAATAAAATTCAGCACATTTTTTCACCAACCACAAGTGGGGGCCCACTCAATTCTAGAATTTTCCACCAAAATCAATTATAAACCTAATTTCCTAATCCGACACCTCTTAAAATTCACAACAAATCATTCGTACATTTTAATCGGCTCAAAATTTGTGGACATATACTCAACTTATGTATGTATAACATATCCAAAAATTACAACGATCCAACTATCGGATTAAAAATTATAACCCCGCAATATATCTCAAAACCCTCGATTTGATTTTTAATACCTCCAATCCGATAAAATACCGATAAAACACCTCAACATTAATTTCTTCATTAATAACCACATAAATAAATCCATCATTTATATTCATATAAAATAAATATTTCCTTATCATATGAATCAATAATTAATTATTCACAAATAATATTACATGTAATCACAATTATGACAACCGTGCCGCTCCTCAGAAAGAGGGGCTTTCCAACAAGGATCTCTCCTTCGGGCGCCGCAATTAGTGACCAAACCTCTCCTTAGATGTAACTTTCTAGACATTGCCAATAATGTTATCTAATAATATTATTCAAATAATATGAATTATCGATCCGATAATGGGAAATACCGCAAAATGACAATTATCAAACAAAGAATAATATAAAATACCAACGCAAAGAATTATTGAATCAATAAAATGAACTATTGAACAAGAATTCATCGTGAAAATTATCGAGTAGTGCCTTCACGTAAGGATCAATAATTCAACAACACTGCAATACCGTGTGCCATGCGCAACCACGCCAGACATCGTATTTTAACCACCGGGTATTCCAACAAGCCTTTAATTCAAGAATAACTACGCCCGTTATTTATAACCACCCAAACTTTGTCGCTTTTCCTCATCCAATCGCTTTCGTTATGGGCCCATATATGGTCGCTACCATCCGCATTTAATATTCCTCGACAAAGCATTTAATATTCCACCACCAAACTAATATTCCCTAACAAAAATGAATATTTTATAACCACTTGCTTATTTTGAAATATTTGCAGTATTTAACCCTTAACTATCCACATTAATCAAATCAACCCTTATTATTTCAAAATAATAAATAAAGGAATTTCCTTGTTTATTTAAAAAATTTCGGTCTTACAGCCTATCCTCCGGACCATTACCCGCTCCCGACTCGTGTCAAAGCCTATGTTCTCATTTTCAAGAGAATAAAGGAAAGAAAGGGTGAGCTCAACTAGCCCAAGAAGAAATATTATGACTAAGATAATTCGTAATAAATTATCATTAGCCTTCAATGATGTTAAACCGATAAAATACAATAGACAACCGCTTTAATCGCAATGAATAAGCAATCCATTAAAAGAGTCAAGAGAGAATAAAGTCTACTATCTTTTAGGTTTTAAAAGGTTTTCATCAATTTTTATCACGAGACTCAAATTTTTAATAAATAAACCACCACATCTAATCATCCCCGTATCACTGGCCAAGGATTTTCATCAAATTATCAATGGTCATGACTATACCGAATCACCCCCGGTCATAATCATACCAAAAACTATCCATCACCGCATTACAGCCACTCGAGGACTTTTGTCACATCATTTATATCAAGTCATGATTATACCGAATGATCCTCGGTCATAATCATACTAAGTTCATCTACGCACGTAAGCCAAAGATAACATAATATAATATGAGGATGATGACAATGACATAATAATTCAATAAAACAAGTTCAAGAATTATTTAATCCATGAATTATTAACGCCCAAATTGTCAACATAATACCGCTTTCAGAGAGTAAAATTCAAGAATGATCAAGAATATTTCCGTGAAAGATATCGGATGAAACGCAAATATCAAGGATATTCTACTAATTTCATGGAGTATAGAAGTCAAAGTTTTAACCAACCTGGGTATAATAAAGAATGGAATAATAAAAGAAATCACCACGCATGCAGATTAGATGTATGTGTTATTCCAATGTAATAATAATAACGGAAACAAAGTCGTGAAATTCACACCGATAGATGTTCCAATGTAATAATAAAGATGGAACCTGATCCTGTAAAAACACATGACAGATATTCCAACAGTAATGATAAAGATTTTAACCAGTCCCGTAAAACACATGATAGGATGTTCCAACAGAATAATAAAACGGAACCAGTCCTGTAAAACACACAAACAGATGTTCCAATGTAATAATAGAAGAATGTCACCAAGTATAGGTAAAATCACAGATACAAAAGTTATTCCAAATGTAATAATAAGCAATTTTAATAACATAAGGATTTCACCAAGTATAGGTATGCCATGATACAAAGTTATGTATAGGGTACGCCACTTTACAAAAGTTATTCCAATGTAATAATAATGAATTGAATAATGTAAGTTCTCTTCAAGAAGAAAGAATAACACCCTTACCGTAAAAAGAACCTAATATAGAAGTAGTGAAGTAAAGTAATACTTTCTTCTTTCTATAATTTTCTCTATAGCTTCTCTATAATCTCTCAGTAGTTTCAATGAATTCGTAAGAAAATAATGAAGGAACGAGCTTCTATTTATAGGAAAATGGAATGCATAAGAATTAATCCATTTAACCATTCAGATTGATTTACTTTAATCTGACTATTCATATTTAAAGAAAAATCTTTAAATAAAATATAATATATTCTATTTATATAAAAACATTTTACTATGCAAAAACACTATGCAACACTATGCATAATAAAATATAATATATTCTATTTATAGAATAACTTTAATAAAGTATTCTATTTTATATAAAGATGTTTCGCTTTTATTACGCTAATAATAATTAATAAAATAAAACGTCATTATCGCTATAATAATTCATATTATTAATCGAATAATAATGGAATCAAACCGAAGTGACTTCTCACATAAGCATCAATAATCAATACCGCAGTATTATTACTATGCAACCACACTTATTATCGTATTTTTACTACCGAAAGTAGTTCAACAAAGAACTACTAGAAAAACTTCCGCCGTTATTTCAATAAAATATTTTGTCGCTTTTTCAATCCGACAATAATTCGTTGTAGGGTCCACCAATGATTGAGCCGTTGCATTTAATATTCCCTCGCTAAACCTAATATTTCCTCACCAATCGAATATAATATAACCACTGCAGATACTTTGCAAAATTTATAAATACTACCCACAACAATAATATTATCTCAAATTCACACCATAATATTAAAAATTATTTCAACAAAATTTAAATCTTTATCGATAAAAACTGGGTCTCACATCTCCATCGCGACGCCTCCAAAATTAGGTATACGCCACCCATCTTGGGTCGCCACTTACATGGTACATAAATTCAAATACAACTTATTAATATAACTGTGGTATAATATTTACATAAATCGTGAGTTTGAATACAAATATTGTCTACTAGATATTATACAAACTCAAAAGGAGTCCTCATTACAACTATTATCACACTATATCACGTAATAGTGAGGACTACTAATGCTATCCTCCGACCATTACTGCTCCCCGACCATCCCAACCATGTTCTCATTTTCAAGAGAATAAAGGAAAGAAAGGGTGAGCTCAACTAGCCCAAGAAGAAATATTATGACTAAGATAATGCAGAATAAATTATCATTAGCCTTCAACAATGATGTTAAACCGATAAAATACAATAGACAAACCGCTTTAATCGCAATTTAATAAGCAATCCATTAAAAGAGTCAAGTAGAGAATAAAGTCTACTATCTTTTAGGTTTTAAAAGGTTTTCATCAATTTTATCACGAGACTCCGCTTAATAAATAAACCACCACATCTAATCATTCCTGTACTACTGGCCAAGGATTTTCATCAAATTATCAATGGTCACGACTATACCGAATCACCCTCGGTCATAATCATACCAAAACTATCCATCACCGCATTATAAAGCCATCGAGGACTTTTTGTACATCATTTATATCAAGTCATGATTATACCGAATGATCCTCGGTCATAATCATACTAAGTTCATCTATGCACGTAAGCCAAAGATAACATAATATAACATAAGGATGATGACAATGACATAATAATTCAATAAAACAAGTTCAAGAATTATTTAATCCATGAATTATTAACGCCCAAATTATCAACACGATACTATTTTCAGAGAGTAAAATTCAAGAATGATCGTAAGAATATTTCCATGAAAAGATATCGATGAAACGCAAATATCAAGGATATTCTACTAATTTCATGGAGTATAGAAGTCAAAGTTTTAACCAACCTGGGTATAATAAAGAATGGAATAACAAAAGAAATCACCACGCATGCGGGTGATTTGAGATGTATAAAGTTATTCCAATGTAATAATAATAACGGAACCAAAGTCAGTGAAATTCACACCCATGTGATGTTCCAAATGTAATAATAAAGATGGAACTGTATCCGTGTAAAACACAAAGATAGGATATTCCAATGTAATCGATAAAGATTTTAACCTGTCCGTGTAAAACACATGCATGTGATGTTCCAACAGTAATAATAAAAATCTGAATCAGTCCAAAGTGTAAAACACATGCATGTGATGTTCCAATGTAATAATAGAAGAATGTCACCAAGTATAGGTAAATCATGTGATAAAAGTTATTCCAATGTAATAATAAGCAATGGAATAACATAAGGATTTCACCAAGTATAGGTACGCCATGATACAAAGTTATGTATAGGTATGCCACTTTTTACAAAGTTATTCCAATGTAATAATAATGAATGGAATAATGTAAGTTCTCTTCAAGAAGAAAGAATAACACCCTCACCGTAGTAAAAAGAACCTAATATAGAAGTAGTGAAGTAAAGTAATACTCTCTTCTTCTATAATTTTCTCTATAGCTTCTCTCTATAATTCTCTCTCTAGAGTTTCAATGAATTCGTAAGAAAATAATGAAGGAATGAGCTTCTATTTATAGGAAAATGGAATGCATAAGAATTAATCCATGAAATGTATTCAGATTGATTTACTTTTTAATCGACATCCATATTTAAAGAAAAATCTTTAAATAAAATATAATATATTCTATTTATATAAAAACATTTTACTATGCAAACACTACGCAATACTATGCAAAAACACTATAAAAATACCACGCAAAAGACTATTCATAATAAAATATAATATATTCTATTTATGTAATAACTTTAATAAAGTATTCTATTTTATATAAAGATGTTTCGCTTTTATTACGCTAATAATAATTAATAAAACAAAACGCCATTATCGCTATAATAATTCATATTATTAATCCAATAATAATGGAATCAAACTGAAGTGACTTCTCACATAGGCATCAATAATCAATACCGCAGCTACTACGCAACCACACGACATCGCACTTTTACTACCGAGTAGTTCAACAAGATCAACCAGTAAAACTTCCGCCGTTATTTCAATAAAATATTTTTGTCGCTTTTCAATCCGACAATAATTCGCTAGGGTCCACCAATGATTGAGCGTTGTGCATTTAATATTCCTCGCTAAACCTAATATTCCCCTAACCAATCTAATATAATATAACCACTGTGATACTTTTTACAAAATTTATAAATACTACCCACAACTATAATATTATCTTAAATTCACACCATAATATAAAAAATTATTTCGACAAAATTTAAATCTTTATTGATAAAACTGGGTCTCTAACAATCTCCTCCTTATGGAATTTCTCATTTCTAAATTGTGGTACGACGGTATGATAAAGAGGTGAGAATACCTTGAATAATTTTTATTGTTGAAAATATTAAATTCATCTTCGTAATCCCGCCAAAGATATTCATTAACAATTCATCTTTGCACTACAAGCCAAAGATATATAATCAGAAAACCAATAATATCGAGACTCAAATTTTAATAGTATCACAACCATGAATTATCCATGCACTACCGGCTAAGGATATTCGAAGTTTTCAATTACGGCCATGATTATACCAATAACCGTGGTCATAATCATACCAAGTCTATCAATGCACTACTACCAAAGACGCATTTTTACCATATCCATGAATTAATATTTCATTGTCGAGACTCACTTCAATAATTAATCCATATCATCGAATCATCCCCGCACTACGTGCCAAGGATATTCATTAAGATCACCACCAATTAATTATCCACGCACTACTACCAAAGATAATTGTGGTATTCATTAAGATCACGACCACAAATTATCCATGCACTACTACCAAAGATAATCGTGTATTCATTAGTATCACGCACCACAAATTATCCATGCACTACTACCAAAGATAATCGTATTCATTAAGATCACGACCACAAATTATCCATGCACTACTACCAAAGATAATTGTGTATTCATTAAGTATCACGCACCACAAATTATCCATGCACTACTACCAAAGATAATTGTGTATTCATTAATATCACGACCACAAATTATCCATGCACTACTACCAAAGATAATTGTGTATTCATTAAGATTAACCACCAATAAATTATCCATGACCACTACCAAAGATAATTGTGTATTCATTAGATATCATTTACCATAAATTATCCATGCACTACTACCAAAGATAATTGTAAGTTTTCAATTACTATTATGATTATACCTAACAATCCTCGGTCATAATCATACCAAGTCCATCTAAGCACCACAGCCATACGATGACTTTCAACATAATATAAACATGAGGATAATGATATAAAGAATCAATCAATCGAGATAAAGGATAAATATTAAACATTTATAATATAATTTATCCAGATTCAAGAATATCCCCATGTTATCAATCACTTAATAATCTCATAATCTAATAACATTAATATTATAACAATATTTTAATCACTTTAAATAAACAATTTTTCTCACTTGTTTACGCTTTTACCATATAATGCATTTAATCATTCAAAAATGCCATACTCATAAAATATCATCACCAATTATCAAATCCCTCATCAAAAAAATGCATATATTCTATATAGGATTCTCTAGCCATAAAATCCTATTTTCAACTTTTGTTACTTCACATAACATATATTTAACTCATATGTTCAGAATTAAACTATTTTCATGAAAATACCAAATTAGTCCCAAAAATATTTCTTTTCTGGGATTTAGCATAATATAGTCCCATAATGAAAATATATTTTCTCGGAATTTTTAAAATTCATTTACTATTTTCAAAAATCAATTTCTAATTAATTCCTTAAGAAATTAGCTACCTCAAGTTTAACTCCAAAAATTCCCAAATCTTGGCAGGACCTTACATATGTTAACGTGAGCTTCTAGTTTAAATTTCATGGTCATCTGAGTTATAGAACTCCTATATAGCGTTTTTTTAAAAACCTAAATATTGAAATAGTCATAACTTGCTCATTTTAAGTCGTAATGAGCTCATTTTTGGACAGGAGGTACTTTATACCATATACCTTCATGTCCCAAAAGGCCAGAATTTTTCTCATAATTTAAGTGGTCAAAAACAGCCTCTCTAAAATCATGGCGTAAGCTTTTTAGGTTTTTGCAGCTTTGCACTCCTTTGCAAAATCAGTCCACACAAAAATCTACAACACCTTTTCCAAGAATTGCACTTGGATTAGTTAGGTAACTCATAGATCTAACTCTAGGACTTGACCACATTCAAAAATTCAAAATATAATAGGAGATATGGTCAATTGAATTTCATGTTACGCTTTTCACCAAAATCGATTTTCAACTCTTTGTGATTTCTAAGAAACTTTTATGTTTTCACATACTAACCAACATAACTCATTATAACACTTACTAATACCAATGATACCCATGATTTTCATTAGTCCAATGCTTTTATTATGACTTTCATCATAATCCACGTAAATGTATCCTTTTAGTTGAAGAAATATTTGAGGGTTTAAGAAATGGGTTTTTGACCGTCAATACAAAATTCGATTTCACGCCTAAGGTAGGCTAGGAAATCTTCAAGAATACGCCAAGAAATTTATTAATGATAGAAATATCATTCAAAATCATACTCGGCCCAAGACTTGAATAGACGCCGATTAATACCAACCGTGACTTCTATCCCTTAACCTCGATAAGACCTCACAATGATACCTATCAACTTGCCATCTTCAAGAATAACTTCGCTTACAAAAAGTCCCGCTTCTGCAGCATTCCACACAAGGAAGTCAACAACTAAAGGTTCTGGGCTCTTTACTTATGGCTTGATATTATTACAATGATTAATTTTAGGGTTTGGTTACTTTGAATTCGTAACAGGTGGTTGTTATAAATATAAAAGCCAACAACCATTTAAAAGCATGATGAGTAGTTAACCAATTGATTCCTAAAATCAAAGGCAAGTATTTTCAAAGAGATAAGATCGACAGTAACGTGAAAGTTTCGATTTGAATCAACAAGATTTATAAACAATGGAGGTAACGGCGACTACAACACAACATCGTAACAATGATAGCCATATCCTCTTGTCTTTATTTTGAGACCCCAGATTTTATCAATAAAAATTTAAATTTTATCAAATAATTTTTAATATTATGGTGTGAATTTGAGATAATATATATAGTTGTGGGTAGTATTTATAAATTTTGCAAAGTATGCAAGTTGGTTATATTATATTCGATTGCCTGTCGGGGAATATTAGGTTTAGCAGGTGGAATATTCGTCAACTACCAATCATTGGTGGACCCACAATGTAATTCATTTCGCATTGAGAAAACGACAAAAAATATTTTAATGAAATAACGGCATGAAGTTTTACCGTGGTTACCGTTGAACTACTCAGAGTAAAAAGCACAAGAATAAGTGTGGTTCGCATAAGAGTTAATACTGTATTGATTATCGATGCTTATGTGAGAAGTCACTCAGCTTTGATTCCATTATTATCGATTAATAATAGAATTATTATAGCGATAATGACATTTTATTTTATTCAGATTATTAACGTAATAAAATGTAAAACATCTTTTTATATAAAATAGAATACTTTTATTAAAGTTATTCTATAAATGTAATATATTATATTTTTATTATGCATAGTGTTGCGTAGTGTTTTCAGATAAAGTGTTTTGTATAGTATTGCATAAGGTTTGCATAGTAAAATGTTTTATATAAATAGAATATATTATATTTTATTTAAAAGATTTTTCTTTAAATATGGACCGTCGATTAAAGTAAATCAATCGGACCGCTCATGGATTAGTTACTTATGCATTCCATTTTCCTATAAATAAGCTCATTCCTTCATTATTTTCTTACTTAATTCATTGAAACTCTAGAGAGAGAAATTATAGAGGTTTAGAGAGAAAATTATAGAAAGAAGAAGAGTATTTCTATTTCACTACTTTATATTCATTTTTACTAGTAGTGGGTGTTATTCTTCTTCTCAAGAGAACTTCAAGTTATTCCATTCATTATTATTCCGCTGAATAACTGTAAAAGTGGCATACCCTATACATAACTCAGATACGTGCCAGATACCCTATACTTGGTGAAATCCTTATGTTATTCCGCCGCTTATTATTCTTTTGAATAACCGTGATACGCTGGTTTACCCTATACTTGGTGACATTCTTCTATTATTCGTTGAACATCCTGTGCAGTGTTTTACACCGACTCGGTTCCGCTTTTATTATTCTGGTTGAACATCCTCGTCGTTGTGTTTTATTAATCGACTGGTTCCGCCTTTATCATTCTCGCTTGAATATCTTATCCGTGTGTTTTACAATCGGATCTCGGTTCCATCTTTATTATTTCGTTGAACATCCTCGTCGCTTGTGAATTTCACCCACCGACCGGTTCGTTATTATTATTCTCATTGAATAACTCGCTTGTATGGCACCGCATGCATGGTGATTTCTTTGTTATTCCATTCTTTATTATACCCATTGGTTAAAACTTGACTTCTATACTCCATGAAATTAGTAGAATATCCTCGATCGATATATGCGTTCATCCAATATCTTTTCATGGAAATATTCTTCCGATCATTCTTGAATTTTACTTCACGTAAACAAAGATTACGTCGACAATTTGGACGTTAATAATTCATGGATTAAATAATTTTGAACTTGTTTTTTGAATTACTATGTCATATCATCATCATCATCATCCTCATGTTATATTATGTTATCTTCGCATAATGCGGCATAGATGAACTTAGTATGATTACGACCGTGGATCATTCTAGATAATCACGACTTGATATAAATGATGACAAAAGTCCTCAAAGTTCCCGTAATGCAACGATGGATAGTTTTTGGTATGATTATGACCAGGTGATTCTAAGATAGTCACACTATCGATAATTTGATGAAAATCCTCAATGGCATGTGGATGATTAGATGTGGTTTATTTATTGCTTCGAAGTCTCAATGATAAAAATCGATGAAACCTTTAAAACCTAAAAGATAGTAGATTTTATTCTATACTTGACTTTTAATGGATTGCTTATTCTACGCAGCTTAAACCGGTTGTTCATTGTATTTATCGCCTAACTTTATTTGTCAAGGCTAATGATAATTTATTCTGCATTATCTTAGTCATAATGTTTCATCTGGGCTAGTTGAGCTCACCCTTTCTTTCAATGCTCTCTTCTGTGAAATGAGAACATAGCCGGGACGAGCCTGGGAACGAAGTAATGGTCCAGAGATAGCATTAGTAGTCCTCACTATTCTAAGGAAATAAGGTGATAATAGTTGTAATGAGGACTACTTTTCGAGTTTGTATAATATCTAGTGACAATATTTGTATTCAAACTCACGCTTTATGTCAGATCAGATACCACGCTTATATTAGTAAGTCGATTTGAATTTATGTACCATGTAAGTGGCGCACCAAGATGGGTGACGATATTTTAATTTTGGGGGCGCCACCAGTATGAGCCATAAGTGTGAAGAGCCCCCAGCCCTCACCGGTGACTTCTCGCTGATGGGGAATGCACCAAGCCAAACTCTCCGTAGGGACGCCTGCCTATCAAGTCGATAGGTACTAATGAGGTGTCACATAAGTTGTCGTCCAGAGTCACAGCTGCAGTATCGTGAGCTGTGGATACGATCCTCACAAGATGTGAGAATAGTACTAGAGGGAAAGACGGGAATACCTTCGCTAAGATGACCTACCTAAGTTTATTTGGTATTTAATTGGCTCACGAGTATATAGGATAATATGTGATATGTTAATTAACCCTTGTTTTGTGACAAAGGTGTTTGAGAATGACATCCAAAATGCCGAGATAAGCAATGAAGCACACGAGAGTGTTCGATTCACCAAACAAAAGGTAATTCACCAATAATACGATAATCATATCGGTGGTAACCTGCGCATCGTAACAATGATAACCATCTTGTTGATCTCCACCTGCTTATAAATCTTGTTAATTTATCGTAACGGCCCGAAATTACGTTAATTCATATTAGATATCGAACCATGACGCCTCAAAATTAGGTATACGCCACCCATCTCTGATCGCCACTTATGGTACATAAATTCAAATACAACTTACTAATATATAATCGTGTATAATACGACATAAACTATGAGTTTGAATACAAATATTGTCTACTAGATATTATACAAACTCAAAAGGAGTCCTCATTACAACTATTATCACACTATTTCACGTAATAGTGAGGACTACTAATGCTATCCTCTCGACCATTACTTCGCTCCCCGACTCGTCTCAAGCCTATGTTCTCATTTTCAAGAGAACAAAGGAAAGAAAGGGTGAGCTTAACTTGCCCAAGAAGAAATATTATGACTAAGATAATGCGTAATAAATTATCATTAGTTTTCAACAAATGTTAAACCGATAAAATACAATAGATAAACCAGCTTTAATCAGCAATGAATAAGCAATCCATTAAAAGAGTCAAGTAGAGAATAAAGTCTACTATCTTTTAGGTTTTAAAAGGTTTTCATCAATTTTATCACGAGACTCAAATTTTAATAATAAACCACCACATCTAATCATCCCCGAACCACACGGCCAAGGATTTTC
Organism: Panax quinquefolius; assembly: GCA_020205615.1. Classification (NCBI taxonomy): domain Eukaryota; kingdom Viridiplantae; phylum Streptophyta; class Magnoliopsida; order Apiales; family Araliaceae; genus Panax; species Panax quinquefolius. The sequence continues at coordinate 46,131,580 of CM035169.1, read as the reverse complement.
ATCAAATTATCAATGGTCACGACTATACCGAATCACCCCGTCATAATCATACCAAAACTATCCATCACCTGCATTATGTGCCCACCGAGGACTTTTTGTCACATCATTTATATCAAGTCATGATTATACCGAATGATCCTCGGTCATAATCATACTAAGTTCATCTATGCACGAAGCCAAAGATAACATAATATAACATGAGGATGATGACAATGACATAGTAATTCAATAAAACAAGTTCAAGAATTATTTAATCCATGAATTATTAACGCCCAAATTGTCAACACGATATCTGCTTCGTAGAGTAAAATTCAATAATGATCGTAAGAATATTTCCTTGAAAAAGATATCGATGAAACGCAAATATCAAGGATATTCTACTAATTTCATGGAGTATAGAAGTCAAAGTTTTAAACCAACCGGGTATAATAAAGAATGAAATAACAAAAGAAATCACCATGCATGCGTACGCAGATAGACAAAGTTATTCCAATGTAATAATAATAATCTAACCAGTCGTGAAATTCACACCGGCGTGGATGTTCCAAATGTAATAATAAAGATGGAACTCCATCCGTAAAACACATGATAGGATATTCCAATGTAATGATAAAGACGGAAACTGTGTCCGTAAAACACACACGCATGTGATGTTCCAATGTAATAATAAAATCGGAACCAGTCCGTGTAAAACACATGCATGTGATGTTCCAATGTAATAATAGAAGAATGTCACCAAGTATAGGGTAAACTCACAGATACAAAAGTTATTCCAATGTAATAATAAGCAATGGAATAACATAAGGATTTCACCAAGTATAGGTATGCCATGATACAAAGTTATGTATAAGGTATGCCACTTTTACAAAAGTTATTCCAATGTAATGATAATGAATGGAATAATGTAAGTCTCTTCAAGAAGAAAGAATAACACCCTCACCGTAAAAGAACCTAATATGTAAGTAGTGAAGTAAGTAGAATACTCTTCTTCTTTCTATAATTTTCTCTATAGCTTCTCTCTATATTTTCTCTCAGAGTTTCAATGAATTCAAGAAAATAATGAAGGAATGAGCTTCTATTTATAGGAAAATGGAATGCATAAGAACTAATCCATGAACGGTCCGTGATTGATTTACTTTTAATCGATCATCCCATATTTAAAGAAAAATCTTTTAAATAAAATATAATATATTCTATTTATATAAAAACATTTTACTATGCAAAACACTATGCAACACTACGCATAATAAAATATAATATATTCTATTTATGTAATAACTTTAATAAAGTATTCTATTTTATATAAAAGATGTTTCGTTTTATTACGTTAATAATACGAATAAAACAAAACATCATTATCGCTATAATAATTCATATTATTAATAAACAATAATGGAATCAAACCGAGTGACTTTCACATAAGCATCAATAATCAATACTGGTGTGTTACTATGCAACCACACGACATCGCATTTCTTTACTACCGAGTAGTTCAACAAGAACTACGGTAAAACTTCCGCCGTTATTTTAATAAAATATTTTTGTCGTTTTTCAATCCGACAATAATTTCGCCAGGGTCCACCAATGATTGAGTTGTCAGACGAATATTCCCTCGCTAAACCTAGAATATTCCCCACCAATCGAATATAATATAACCACTTGCATACTTTGCAAAATTTATAAATACTACCCACAACTATAATATTATCTCAAATTCACACCATAATATTAAAAATTATTTAGACAAAATTTAAATCTTTATTAATAAAACTGGGGTCTCACAATCTCCCCTCTTATGGAATTTTCGCCTCGAAATTAGAGTACATACCGGTATGATAAAGAGATGAGGATACCTTGAATACCTTTTATCGCTTAAAATATTAAATTCATCTTTGAAATCGCCAAAGCTATTCATTAACAATTCATCTTTGCACTACATGTGCTAAAGATATACAAATCGTAAAAATTAGTATACGTCACCCATCTTGGGTCGCCACTTACATGGTACATAAATTCAAATACAACTTACTAACCTAACTGTCAGTGTATAATACGACATAAAATCATGAGTTTGAATACAAATATTGTCTACTAGATATTATACAAACTCAAAAGGAGTCCTCATTACAACTAATATCACACTATTTCATAGAATAGTGAGGACTACTAATGCTATCCTCGACCATTACTGTTCCGACTGTTCAAAATTATGTTCTCATTTCACAAGAGAACGGTGAAAGAAAGGGTGAGCTCAACTAGCCCAAAGAAAAAATATTATGACTAAGATAATGCGTAATAAATTATCATTAGCCTTCAACAAAGTTGTTAAACCGATAAAATACAATAGACAACCGGTTTAATCTGCAGTGGAATAAGCAATCCATTAAAAGAGTCAAGTATAAAATAAAGTCTACTATCTTTTAGGTTTTAAAGGTTTTCATCAATTTTTATCACGAGACTAAATTTTAATAAATAAACCACCACATCTAATCATTCCTATACCACGGCCAAGGATTTTCATCAAATTATCAATGGTCATGACTATACCGAATCACCCTCGGTCATAATCATACCAAAACTATCCATCAACGCATTACGTGCCATCGAGGACTTTTATCACATCATTTATAACAAGCCATGATTATACCGAATGATCCCGTGGTCATAATCATACTAAGTTCATCTATGCACGTAAGCCAAAGATAACATGATATATCATGAGGATGATGACAATGACATAGTAATTCAATAAAACAAGTTCAAAATTATTAAATCCATGAATTATTAACGTCCAAATTGTCAACATGACATCTTGTTTCAGAGAGTAAAATTCAAGAATGATCGGAAGAATATTTCCGTGAAAAGATATGGATGAAACGCAAATATCAAGGATATTCTACTAATTTCATGGAGTATAGAAGTCAAAGTTTTAACCAACCGGGTATAATAAAGAATGGAATAACAAAAGAAATCACCATGCATGCGTAGATCGTGACATGACAAAGTTATTCCAATGTAATAATAATAACTAAAACCAGTCGTGTGAAATTCACACCCACAGGATGTTCCAAATGTAATAATAAAGATGGAACCGGATCCGGTGTAAAACACACGATATAAGATATTCCAATGAGATCGATAAAGATTTTAACCAGTCCCGTAAAACACATGCATGTGATGTTCCAATGTAATAATAAAGACGGAACCAGTCCTGTAAAACACATGCATGTGATGTTCCAATGTAATAATAGAAGAATGTCACCAAGTATAGGGTAATCCACAGATACAAAAGTTATTCCAATGTAATAAATAAAGAATGGAATAACATGGAGGATTTCACCAAGTATAGGGTACTGCCACAGATACAAAAGTTATTCCAATGTAATAAATAAAGAATGGAATAACAGAGGATTTCACCAAGTATAGGTATGCCACGACATGTATAAAAGTTATGTATAGGGTATACCACTTTTACAAAGTTATTCCAATGTAATAATAATGAATGGAATAATGTAAGTTCTCTTCAAGAAGAAAGAATAACACCCCTTACCGTAAAAAGAACCTGAATATAGAAGTAGTGAAGTAGAGTAATACTCTTCTTCTTTCTATAATTTTTCTCTATAGCTTCTCTCTATAATTTCTCTCTCAGAGTTTCAATGAATTCGTAAGAAAATAATGAAGGAATGAGCTTCTATTTATAGGAAAATGGAATGCATAGTAACTAATCCATGAACGGTCCAGATTGATTTACTTTAATCGACGGTCCATATTTAAAGAAAAATCTTTTAAATAAAATATAATATATTCTATTTATATAAAAACATTTTACTATGCAAACACTATGCAATACTATGCAAAACACTATGCAAAAAACACTATGCAACACTATGCATAATAAAATATAATATATTCTATTTATGTAATAACTTTAATAAAGTATTCTATTTTATATAAAGATGTTTCGCTTTTATTACGTTAATAATACTGAATAAAACAAAACGTTATTATCGCTATAATAATTCATATTATTAATCGACAATAATGGAATCAAACCGAGTGACTTCTCACATAAACATCAATAATCAATACCGCAGGCTACATTACGCAGCCCACGCCAGACATCGCATTTTTTACTACCGAGTAGTTCAACAAGAACTACGGTAAAACTTCCGCCGTTATTTCAATAAAATATTTTTGTCGTTTTCTCAATCCGACAATAATTACATTATTGCTAGGTCCACTAATGATTGAGTCAGTTATACGAATATTCCCCGCTAAACCGAATATTCCCTCACCAATCGAATATATATATAACCACTTGCATACTTTGCAAAATTTATAAATACTACCCACAACTATAATATTATCTTAAATTCACACCATAATATTAAAAAATTATTTTGACAAAATTTAAATCTTTATTGATAAAACTGGGGTCTCACAATCTCCCTCCTTATGGAATTTTTCGCCCTCTAAATTAGGGTACGTACTGATATGATAAAGAGATGAGGATACCTTGAATACCTTTATCGTTAAAAATATTAAATTCATCTTGTAATCCTACCAAAGATATTCATTAACAATTCATCTTTGCACTACTGAAGCCAAATATATATAACTGTAAAACCAATAATCCGAGACTCGACTTAATAGTATCACAATTACGAATAATCCATGCACCATCTTTGGCTAAGGATATTCGTGTTTTCAATTACTAGTCATGATTATACCGAATAATCCCTCGTCATAATCATACCAAGTCCATCAATGCACTACTACCAAAGATGACTTTTACCACATCCATGAATTAATATTTCATTCACGAGACTCATTTCAATAATTAATCCATATCATCGAATCATCCCCCGCACTACGTGCCAAGGATATTCATTAGTATCACGACCACGAATTATGCACTACTACCAAAGATAATCGTGTATTATATCCATAAATTATCCATGCACTACTACCAAAGATAATCGTGTATTCATTAGTATCACGACCACAAATTATCCATGCACTACTACCAAAGATAATCGTGTATTCATTAATAACGACCACAAATTATCGTATACTACGAAGATATTCATTAGTATCACGACCACAAATTATCCATGCACTACTACCAAAGATAATTGTGTATTCATTAGTATCATCGACCATAAATTATCCATGCACTATGGCCAAAGATAATTGTGTATTCATTAGTATCACGACCACAAATTATCCATGCACTACTACCAAAGATAATTGTGTATTCATTAGTATCACGACCACAAATTATTCATGCACTACTACCAAAGATAATTGTGTATTCATTAAGTATCACGACCACAAATTATCCATGCACTATGGCCAAAGATAATTGTGTATTCATTAGTATCACGACCACAAATTATCCATGCACTACTACCAAAGATAATTGTGTATTCAATTACTTGCTATGATTATACCTAACAATCCCTAGTCATAATCATACCAAGTCCATCTATGCACTACAGGCCACAGATGACTTTCAACATAATATAAGCATGAGGATAATGATATAAAGAATCAATCAAATGAGATAAAGGATAAATATTAAACCTTTATAATATAATTTATCCAGGATTCAAGAATATCCCCATGTTTTCAATCACTTAATAATCTCATAATCTAATATCATTAATATTATAACAATATTTTAATCACTTCTTAAATTTATAAACAATTTATCTTAATTGTTTACGCTTTACCATATAATGCATTTAATCATTCAAAATGTCATACTCATAAAATATCATCACCAATTATCAAATCCTCATCAAAAAATATGCATATACTCTATATAGGATTCTCTAGCCATAAAATCCTATTTTCAACTTTGTTACTTCACATAACATATTTAACTCATATGTTCGTAACTAAACTATTTTCATGAAAAATACCAAATCAGTCTCAAAAATATTTCTTTTCTGGGATTTAGCATAATATAATCCCATAATGAAAATATATTTTCCCGAATTTTTAATATTCATTTACTATTTTTCAAAAATCAATTTCCACTTAATTCCTTAAGAAATTAGCTACCTCAAGTTTAACTCCAAAATTCCCAAATCTTGGCAGGACCTTACACATATTAACGTGAGCTTCTAGTTTAAATTTCATGGTCATCTGGAGTTATAGAACTCCGGTTATAGCATTTTTTCGGAAAAACCTAAATATTGAAAGAGTCAGTAACTTGCTCATTTTAAGTCGAATGAGCTCATTTTGGACAGGAGGTACTTTATACCATATACCTTCATGTCCCAAAACCCAGAATTTTTTCTCATAATTTAAGTGGCCGAAACAGTCCCTTAAAGTTTCTTGGCGTAGCATTTTTGAAATTTACAGCTTTGGCCTCCTTTGCTAAAAATCAGTCCACACAAAAATCTACAACACCTTTTCCAGTAATTCCACTTGGATTAGTTAGGTAACTCGTAGATCTAACTCTAGGACTTGACCACATTTTAAAATTCAAAATATAATAGGAGATATGGTAAATTGAATTTCATGTTACGTTTTTCACCAAAATCTGATTTTCAACTCTTTGTGATTTCTAAGAAACTTTCATGTTTTCACATACTAACCAACATAACTCATCACAAAACTTACTAATACTTCATATACCCATGATTTTCATCAGTCCTATGCTTTTATTATGACTTTCATCATAAACCACGTAAACTATTCATTTTAGTTGAAAAAATATTTGAGGGTTTAAGAAATGGGTTTTGTACTGGGGTCAATACAAAATTCAATTTCACGCTCTAGGGTAGGCTAGGAAGTCTTCAAGAATACGCCAAGAAATTTATTAATGATAGAAATATCATTCAAAATCACATTCTCGTCAAGACTTGGATAGTACGTCACATTGATACCAACTGTGACTTCTATCCTTAACCTAGATAGCACCTCACAATGATACCTATAAACTTGCCATCTTCATTCACGATGTCGCCATGAAAGTCGGCTTGGTGCATTCCACACAAGGAAGTTAACAATGAAAGGATCGGGGCTCTTTACTTATGGCTTGATATAACAAATTGATTAACTTTAGGGTTTGGTTACTTTGAATTAGAGTATAACAAAGTTGGTTATGAATATAAAAGCTAACAACCTTACGAAAAGCATGATGAGTAGTTAACCAATTGATTCCTAAAATCACATCAAAGGCAAGTATTTTCAAAAGATAAGATCGACAGTAACGTGAAAGTGTTTATTTGAATCAAACAAGATTTAAAAATAGTAAGCGTAACGAAGGCTCCTACTAACGAAGTTTCAACCAATAAGTCAAAGTCTAACTTCTCCGAGTCAAATTTAAACGTTGAACGCAACTAGGTGAAATAAAAGAGTGGGTAGAACCGGTATCTAACACGGTATAGACTTCGCAAGAGCTTATGATTACTTACCCGTGATAATCTTATTCAGTTCCTCGTCACGAAAAAAACGCTCTCTTAAACTCACGGCTTTGGTTTATCCGGGACAACCTTTGGTGCCTCCATCCTAGTTGAATTTGTCTTGATAAACGACAAAATCGAGCTAAGTGACCTTCTCTTCCACAATTATAACATGCTTTGACGGCATGGCGATTCTGACCGATGTGTCCTCTCCTCCGCATTTGAAGCATATAATAGATGGTCCTTCTCCTTCCTTAACAACAGTCTTTGGGTGCCGACGTCTTTCCATCATTGTTGAATCTCCTTTTCTTGAAATGTCCATTCTTATTGTTTTGGCCTCGATTACCACCAAGTGGTTACCATATCTAAGCTTGTTGATTCCCTCCACGCTTGTTGTCACCGCTCGATGACTACTACTCACCGGTATTATAATTTTGCTTGCTACTTTCTTTTTAGTTAGGCGTTGACTCGTTATCGCGCTCCACTAATCTAAGCCCTATTTACAACATCTGAATAAAAACACGCTTTATGAGAAATAAGATGTTGACATATCTCCGGCTTCAAACCTCTTAAAAACATCGCGCCCATTTCTCTCTTCATTATCCACCAAGTGGGGACTTAATCGTGATAACTCCGCAAATTTTGCCTCGTATTGCGATACCGGCCATATTATTTTATTCCAACTTGATAAACTCCACCTCCTTCATGTGGCGAATACTTTCGGGAAAGTATTTGTTGTTGAACGACTCTGGAACTTCTCCCAAGATATCTTCAAGACAAAGGAGTTGAGTATGCGTTTTACCGATTCCACCAAGAATGTCGCCTCCGCAGAACATAAAGGCGGCAAAAGGAACCTTTTGTCCTCTGAGCATCCCAAGACATCAAATATCTTGGTAATCTGCTTTATCCATGCTTCCTTGAAGTGGTTTTGGCTCTCCCTTAAACTCCGGTGGTCCCAGCTCCTTGAATTGTTTAGCGGTGACCGCCGAGAGTTTTCCGTGTTTCCACCCCTACGCTTTTGGGCGAGTCGCTTTTACCGATGTTGCATGAATTCTAAAAACCTCTTAAACGCATCGTCGTTAGTCAATTGATCGGTGTTGTTGTTTACGGGAGGATTATCGCCATCCTGTTGCACATTGTCCCGATTATTGATCATGGAGAATCACAGTCTCTCGTGCTCCAATGCTTATCTCAACATTTTCGGATGCCATTTTCAACACGCCACAAAACCGGGGTTAATTAACATGTCACATATTATCCCTATACACCGATCGACCAATTAAATACTAAATAAACTTAGGTAGGTCATACTTAGCGAAAGGTATTCCCTCTCTCCCTCCTAGTACTATTCTCACATCTTAGCCAGAGGATCATATCCTAAGCTCGATACCTGTTGTGGCGCCCCAAAATTAGGTATACGCCACCCATCTTGGGTCGCCACTTACATGGTACATAAATTCAAATACAACTTACTAACCTAACTAGCGTAGGTATGCAAATACGACATCGTGAGTTTGAATACAAATATTGTCTACTAGATATTATACAAACTCAAAAGGAGTCCTCATTACAACTATTATCACACTATTTCACGGAATAGTGAGGACTACTAATGCTATCCTCTGGACCATTACTTGCGTTCCCGACTCGTCCCGACTATGTTCTCATTTCATTTCAAGAGAACGTTGAAAGAAAGGTGAGCTCAACTAGCTTGAAGAAATATTATGACTAAGATAATGCGAATAAATTATCATTAGCCTTCAACAAGATGTTAAAGCGATAAAATACAATAGACAACCGGTTTTAATCATGGAAGGAATATGCAATCCATTAAAAGAGTCAAGTAGAAAATAAAGTCTACTATCTTTTAGGTTTTAAAAGGTTTTCATCAATTTTTATCATTGAGACTCGACAATAAATAAACCACCACATCTAATCATTCCTATACCACGATCAAGGATTTTCATCAAATTATCAATGGTCATGACTATATACCGAATCACCCCGGTCATAATCATACCAAAAACTATCCATCAACGCATTACAGCCAATCGAGGACTTTTATCACATCATTTATAACAAGCCATGATTATCGAATGATCCTCGGTCATAATCATACTAAGTTCATCTATGCACGTAAGCCAAAGATAACATGATATATCATCGTGAGGATGATGACAATGACATAGTAATTCAATAAAACAAGTTCAAAATTATTAAATCCATGAATTATTAACGTCCAAATTGTCAACATGATACTATTTCAAGTAGAGTAAAATTCAAGAATGATCGGAAGAATATTTCCGTGAAAGATCTTTGGATGAAACGCAAATATCAAGGATATTCTACTAATTTCATGGAGTATAGAAGTCAAAGTTTTAACCAATGGGTATAATAAAGAATGGAATAACAAAAGAAATCACCACGCATGCGGTATTGCCAGATATAGGCGAGTTATTCCAACAGAATAATAATAACGGAACGGTCGGGTGAAATTCACATCGACAAGATGTTCCAACAGAATAATAAAGATGGAACCGGAGTCGGTGTAAAACACACGATAGGATATTCCAACAGAATGATAAAGACGGAACCAGTAGGAATTGTAAAACACATGACAGGATGTTCCAACAGAATAATAAAGACGGAACCAGGTCCGGTGTAAAACACACAAACAGGATGTTCCAACAGAATAGTGGAAATAAAGATTTAAATTTAGTCGAAATAATTTTAATATTATAGTGTGAATTTGAGATAATATTATAGTTGTGGGTAGTATTTATAAATTTTGCAAAGTATGCAAGTGGTTATATTATATTCGATTGGTTTGGGAATATTCGGTTTAGCAGGAATATTCGCATAACTACTCAATCATTGGTGGACCCCACAATGTAATTATTATTCGGATTGAGAAAACGAAAAAATATTTTATTGAAATAACGGCGGAAGTTTTACCGTGGTTATTGTTGAACTACTCGGTAGTAAAAGTACAGTAATTCGTGTGGTTGCATAGTAGCACACGGTATTGATTATTGATGCTTATGTGAGAAGTCACTCAGTTTGATTCCATTATTGTCGATTAATAATATGAATTATTATAGCGATAATGACGTTTTGTTTTATTCAGTATTATTAACGTAATAAAATGTAAACATCTTTATATAAAATAGAATACTTTATTAAAGTTATTCTATAAATAGAATATATTATATTTTATTATGCATAGTGTTGCATAGTGTTTTGCATAGTGTTTTGCATAGTATTGCATAGTGTTTGCATAGTAAAATGTTTTTATATAAATAGAATATATTATATTTTATTTAAAAGATTTTTCTTTAAATATGGACCGCCGATTAAAGTAAATCAACTGGACCGTTTCATGGATTAGTTACTTATGCATTCCATTTTCCTATAAATAGAAGCTCATTCCTTCATTATTTTCTTACTTAATTCATTGAAACTACAGAGAGAAATTATAGAGAGAAGTTTATAGAAAGAAAGTTATAGAAAGAAGAAGAGTATTCGCTACTTCACTACTTCTATATTCGGTTCTTTTTACGGTAAGGGGTGTTATTCTTTCTTCTTGAAGAGAACTTCATTATTCCATTCATTATTATTACATTGGAATAACTTTGTAAAAGTGGCATACCCTATACATAACCTTTGTACGCCAGATACCCTATACTTGGTGAAATCCTTATGTTATTCCATTGCTTATTATTCATTGGAATAACCTTGATACGCTGTGATTTACCTTATACTTGGTGACATTCTTCTATTATTCATTGGAACATCCATGTCATGTGTTTTACAAGGACTGGTTCCGCTTTTTATTATACATTGGAACATCACATGCATGTGTTTTTACACCGACCGGTTAAAATCTTTATCATTACATTGGAATATCCTATCGTGTGTTTTACAGGACCGGTTCCATCTTTATTATTCATTGGAACATCCCGCTTGGGTGTGAATTTCACGACCGGTTCCGTTATTATTATTCTCGTTGGAATAACTTTTGTATATGCTGGTTTTACCTATACTTGGTGACATTCTTCTATTATTACCGTTGGAACATCACATGCGTGTGTTTTACACCGGACCGGTTCCGCTTTTTTATTATTCCGTTGGAACATCCTGCTCGTGTGTTTTACAGGACTGGTTAAAATCTTTATCATTCTGTTGGAATATCCTATCCGTGTGTTTTTTACATGGATCGGTTCCATCTTTATTATTCTCGTTGGAACATCCCGCTTGCGGTGAATTTCACCCGACTCGGTTCCGTTATTATTATTACATTGGAATAACACATGCATGGCGCGAAATACCGCATGCATGGTGATTTCTTTTGTTATTCCAATCTTTATTATACCCGGTTGGTTAAAACTTTGACTTCTATACTCCATGAAATTAGTAAAATATCCTTGATATTTGCGTTTCATCCAAAGATCTTTCACGAAATATTCTTCCGATCATTCTTGAATTTTACTCACGAAATAAAAGTATTATGTTGACAATTTGGACGTTAATAATTCATGGATTAAATAATTCTTAAACTTGTTTTATTGAATTATTATGTCATTGTCATCATCCTCATGTTATATTATGTTATCTTTGGCTTACGTGCATAGATGAACTTAGTATGATTATGACCGAGGATCATTCTAAGATAATCATGACTTGATATAAATGATGTGACAAAAGTCCTCAAAGTATTCTGTAATGCAAATGATGGATAGTTTTGGTATGATTATGACTGGGGGTGATTCGGTATAGTCATGACCATTGATAATTTGATGAAAATCCTTGGCCGCAGTGGTATGAGGATAATTAGATGTGGTGGTTTATTTATTGTCGAGTCTCAAATGATAAAATTGATGAAAACCTTTAAAACCTAAAAGATAGTAGACTTTATTCTCTACTTGACTCTTTTAATGGATTGCTTATTCCACCGCAGCTTAAAGCGGTTGTCTATTGTATTTTATCGGTTTAACATTGTTGAAGGCTAATGATAATTTATTCTCGCATTATCTTAGTCATAATATTTCTTATTGGGCTAGTTGAGCTCACCCTTTCTTTTTTCACGTTTCTTCAGGAAATGAGAACATATTTGGGACTTAGCCTGGGAACGGAGTAATGGTCCAGAGGATAGCATTAGTAGTCCTCACTATTCTGTGAAATAGTGTGATAATAGTTGTAATGAGGACTCCTTTTGAGTTTGTATAATATCTAGTAGACAATATTTGTATTCAAACTCACAGTTTATGTCGTATTGTACACGACAGTTAGGTTAGTAAGTTGTATTTGAATTTATGTACCTTGAATACCTTTATCGTTGAAAACATTAAATTCATTTTTGCAATCCGGCCAAAGATATTCATTAACAATTCATCTTTGCACTACAAAGCTAAAGATATACAACCGTAAAACCAATAATCTTTGCCGTAGACGCACTTAATAAGTATCACGACCACGAATTATCCATGCACCAATCGGCCAAGGATATTCGTGTTTTCAATTACTGATCATGATTATACCGAATAATCCTTAGTCATAATCATACCAAGTCTATCAATGCACTACTACCAAAGAAGACTTTTACCACATCCATGAATTAATATTTCATTCTTTGAGACTCAACTCAATAATTAATCCATATCATCGAATCATCCCACGCACTACGTGCCAAGGATATTCATTAGTATCACGACCACAAATTATCCATGCACTACTACCAAAGATAATTGTGTATTCATTAAGTATCAACGACCACAAATTATCCAAGCACTACTACCAAAGATAATTGTGTATTCATTAATATCACGACCACAAATTATCCATGCACTACTACCAAAGATAATTGTGTATTCATTAGTATCACGACCACAAATTATCCATGCACTACTACCAAAGATAATTGTGTATTCATTAGTATCACGACCACAAATTATCCATGCACTACTACCAAAGATAATTGTGTATTCATTAGTATCACGACCACAAATTATCCATACACTACTACCAAAGATAATTGTGTTTTCAATTACGGTTATGATTATACCGAACAATCCACAGTCATAATCATACCAAGTCCATCTACGCACTACCTTGCCATGTAGATGACTTTCAACATAATATAAACATGAGGATAATGATATAAAGAATCAATCAAATGAGATAAAGGATAAATGTTAAACATTTATAATATAATTTATCCAGATTCAAGAATATCCCCATGTTATCAATCACTTAATAATCTCATAATCTAATATCATTAATATTATAACAATATTTTAATCACTTCTTAAATAAACAATTTTTCTCAATTGTTTACGCTTTACCATATAATGCATTTAATCATTCAAAATGCCATACTTATAAAATATCATCACCAATTATCAAATCCTCATCAAAAAATATGCATATACTCTATATAGGATTCTCTCTAGCCATAAAATCCTATTTTCAACTTTGTTACTTCACATAACATATTTAACTCATATGTTCAGAATTAAACTATTTTCATGAAAAATACCAAATCGGCCCAAAAAATATTTAATTTCGGGATTTAGCATAATATAGTCCCATGATGAAAATATATTTTTTCTCGAATTTTTAAAATTTATTTACTATTTTTCAAAAATCAATTCCTAATTAATTCCTTAAGAAATTAGCTACCTCAAGTTTAACTCCAAAATTCCCAAATCTTGACAGGACCTTACACATGTTAACGTGAGCTTCTAGTTTAAATTTCATGGTCATCTGAGTTATAGAACTCCTAGGTTATAGCATTTTTCATTTCGGAAAAACCTAAATATTGAAATAGTCATAACTTGCTCATTTTAAGTCAGAATGAGCTCATTTTTGGACAGGAGATACTTTATACCATATACTTTCATGTCCCAAAAAGCCAGAATTTTTCTCATAATTTAAGTGGCCGAAACAGCCTCTCTAAAATCATGGCAGAAGTTTTTTTTCGATTTTTGCAGCTTTGAACTCCTTTGCTAAAATCAGTCCACACAAAAATCTACAACACCTTTTCCAGTAATTCCACTTGGATTAGTTAGGTAACTCATAGATCTAATTCTAGGACTTAACCACATTCAAAAATTCAAAATATAATAGGAGATATGGTCAATTGAATTTCATGTTACGTTTTTCACTAAAATCTGATTTTCAACTCTTTGTGATTTCTAAGAAACTTTCATGTTTTCACATATACCAACCAACATAACTCATCATAAAACTTACTAATACTTCATATACCCATGATTTTCATTAGTCCAATGCTTTTATTATGACTTTCATCATAATCCTCGTAAAAAGCAGATCCTTTTAGTTGAAGAAATATTTGAGGGTTTAAGAAATGGGTTTTTGATCGGGGTCAATACAAAATTCGATTTCACGCTCTAAGTAGGCTAAGAAGTCTTCATGAATACGCCAGAAATTTATTAATAATAGAAATATCATTCAAAATCGTGACTCTCATCCAAGACTTGGATAGACGTCACATTGATACCAAATGTGACTTCTATCCCTTAACCTAGATAAAGACCTCACAATGATACCTATAAACTTGCCATCTTCATCACGACGTCGCCTGTAAAGTCCGCTTCGGTGCATCCACACACAAGGAAGTCAACAACTAAAGGATCGGGCTCTTTACTTATGACTTGATATAACGGTGATTAACTTTAGGATTTGGTTACTTTGAAATCAGTATAACAGTTGGTTATGAATATAAAAGCTAACAACCTTACTTAAAAGCATGATGAGTAGTTAACCAATTGATTCCTAAAATCACATCAAAGGCAAGTATTTTCAAAAAGATAAGATCGACAGGTAACGTGAAAGTGCTTATTTGAATCAAACAAGATTAATAAACAGTGGAGGTAACGAAGGTTTCTCCCAACGAAGTTTCAATAGATAAATCAAAGTCTAATTTCTCCGGAGTCAAATTTAAACGTTGAACGCAAGCAAGAGAGATAAAATAATGGGTAGAACCGGTACCTTATAAGGTATAGACTTCACAATTTATAATTAACTAACCCGTGCTAACTTCGTTCGGTTTACTCTCTTTTTGAGAAGTCATGAAAAATGCACTTCTTAAAACCAACAACTTTGTTTTGTCCATATCCACCTTTGGTGCCACCGTCCCAGCTAGACTTGACTTTTGTGCACAACAAAATTGAGCTAAATGACCTTCTCTTCTTGCAATTTCCACTTCTATTATCTTTGCCATGATTACCACCGAAGTGGTTACCATTCTTAGCATGATAATTTCCCCCACGATGGTTATCATTGTTTTGATAATTTATTGCCACCAAAGATGATTATTATCGTGTTGTTGGTCGTTACCTTTTGTTTGAAATGAATCAACACTCTCATGTGCTTCATTGCTTATCTCAAAGATTTTCGGATGTGATTTTCAAACACTGCCACAAAATAAGGGTTAATTGACATGCAACATATTATCACTATATTCGACCGACCAATCAAATACCAAATAAACTTAGGTAGGTCATACTAACGAAGGAATATCCGTCTCTCCCTCCTAGTTCTTATCTCACATCTTAGCCGTGGATCATATCACTAAGCGACGATACTAACTGTAACTCGACACCAACTTGTGTCAAGACCTCACATTGGTACTATCACTTGCCACCGAAGAGCTCGGCCCCTACGGAGAGTCCGGCTTCGGTGCATTCCCCATCAACAGAAGTCACCCGGTAGAGAGGCTGGGGCTCTTCACACTTATGGCTCGATACCAACCGTGGACGCCCCTAAAATTAGGTATACGTCACCCATCTTGGGTCGCCACTTACATGATACATAAATTCAAATACAACTTACTAATATAAGCGCCGTGTACAATACGATATAAATCGTGAGTTTGAATACAAATATTGTCTACTAGATATTATAAAAACTCAAAAGGAGTCCTCATTACAACTATTATCACACTATTTCACTGTAATAGTGAGGACTACTAATGCTATCCCTCGGACCATTACTCTCGCTCCCAGACTCGTCTCCAAATATGTTCTCATTTCCTCAAGAGAACGGTGAAAGAAAGGGTGAGCTCAACTAGCCCAAGAAGAAATATTATGACTAAGATAATGCGTAATAAATTATCATTAGCCTTCAACACGATGTTAAACCGATAAAATACAATAGACAACCGGTTTAACTGCAGTTTGAATAAACAATCAATTAAAAGAGTCAAGTAGAGAATAAAATCTACTATCTTTTAGGTTTTAAAAGGTTTTCATCAATTTTTATCACGAGACTCAAATTTTAATAAATAAACCACCACATCTAATTATCCCCGTGCACTACGGCCAAGGATTTTCATCAAATTATCAATGGTCACGACTATACCGAATCACCCCGGTCATAATCATACCAAAACTATCCATCATCACGACATTACAGCCATCGAGGACTTTTGTCACATCATTTATATCAAGTCATGATTATACCGAATGATCCTCGGTCATAATCATACTAAGTTCATCTATGCACGTAAGCCAAAGATAACATAATATAACATGAGGATGATGACAATGACATAATAATTCAATAAAACAAGTTCAAGAATTATTTAATCCATGAATTATTAACGTCCAAATTGTCAACATGACAATCGCTTTCAGAGAGTAAAATTCAAGAATGATCAAGAATATTTCCATGAAAGATATCTTTGGATGAAACGCAAATATCAAGGATATTCTACTAATTTCATGGAGTATAGAAGTCAAAGTTTTAACCATTGGGTATAATAAAGAATGGAATAACAAAAGAAATCACCACGCATGCAGATTTGATGTATGTAAAAGTTATTCCAACAGAATAATAATAACGGAACGGTCGTCGTGAAATTCACACCGACAGGATGTTCCAACAGAATAATAAGTGCTGAATAATAATAAACAATGGAACCAGATATTATAAACAAGATGGCACATGAGAGTGTTGATTTAAATCTTGTTAATTTATCAGAACAACGGCTCTGGAAAGACAAGAGGATATGGCTCAGCTGGAAATGGTGCAGTATCCTTCAGTAAAGTGGCCAATGTGGAAGGACTACAACACAATCTTCTGAGCATTAGCCAACTCTGCGACAAGGGACATCAAGTAACATTCCTCAACAATCAGTGTCAAGTCAGAGATTCGAAGACATCTGCTGTAAAGCTAACCGGAACAAGAGAAAGAAATGTCTACACAATGAATCTTGGACAGCAAAGCTCAGATGAGACAGTATGCTTTATGGCTAAAGCATCTGAAGAAATGAGTTAGTTATGGCATAGACGATTGTCTTATTTAAACTTCAAAAGTATGTCCAAACTGACCTCAAAAGATCTTGTTGCAGGCCTACCCAAGTTCAGCTTTGTCAAAGAAAGGCCATGCAATGCCTGTCAGCTTGGAAAGCAAACCAGAAGCTCATTCAAGAGCAAAACTGCCAACTCAATCGACAAGCCCCTGCAGTTGCTCCACATGGATCTATTTGGGCCAATTCAAACAATGAGCCTTGGAGGAAAGAGATACTCACTTGTCATAGTCGATGACTACACTAGATTCACATGGGTGTTCTTTCTAACCTCAAAGGATGAAACATGCTCCCAACTGATCAAGATGTTCAGGCTGGTGATGAACGAAAAAGGAGAGAAAATCAAGGCTATAAGAAGTGATCATGGCAGAGAATTCGACTTCTCAGAAATGGACCGATTCGCATGATGCATAATGGCATCAGTCATAACTTCTCAGCTCCACAAACCCCTCAACAAAATGGAGTAGCTGAGAGAAAGAACAGAACGTTGATAGAGGCTGGAAGAACGTTACTAAAGCAATTTCATCTACCGAATACTTCCGGCGTAAGTTGCCAACACCTTTGCACGCTAGTAATGAGCGGATCACTGATACACTCTACGATCAGGAAGATACCCTACGAACTGTGGAAATGAACAAAGCCAAGTGTCAGCTACTTTCATGTATTCGGCTGTGCATGCCACATTCTCAATAATGGAAAGTAGTACTTGACAAAGTTTTAACCCAAGTCAGAAGAAAGAATCTTTCTTGGATATACCATAGACAGTAAAGCCTACAGAGTGTTCAACAAGAAGACACTGAGTGTTGAAGTATCGATTCACATCATATTTGATGAGACAGACTTAGACAAAATAGTGATTCAAGACACTACGACCGACAGTTCAGACACTACGAACAAGTTCGTCGAGCTCAACACTACGATCGTAGTACCAGACAGTGAAATTGTTGAGCAAGGAAATGAGATCGTAGAGAGGCCTATGCAAGACAACAAACCTCCACACCAAGAAGAAGAAATAGATCTTAAAGACCTAAGACAAGAAGGCATCAGGACAGATGTTCCAACGGAAAATAGATGGGCTAGAGATCACACTCAAGATTTGATCATTGGAGATCCTAGTGCAAGAGTCAAAACAAGATCTACCACCCAAAATGAATGTTTTTATCTAAGCTTCATGTCACAAATAGAACCTAAAAAGATAGAGGATGCTATGGAAGACTCCAGCTGGATAGAAGCCATGCAGGAAGAACTTAATCAGTTTGAAAGAAGCAAAGTATGGAGATTAGTACCAATACCAAAAAGTCATCATGTTATTGGAACCAAGTGGGTCTTCAGAAACAAGATGGATGAAGATGGAGTAATTACCATGAATAAGGCAAGACTGGTGGCCAAGGGTTACTCTTAGGAAGAAGGCATTTACTATGATGAGACATTTGCACCTGTTTCCAGACTAGAAGCCATCAGAATATTCCTTGCCTTTGCTGCTCACATGAAATTCAAGGTTTTCCAGATGGATATCAAAAGTGCATTCCTGATTGAAGAACTTCAAGAAGAAGTCAATGTAGAGCAACCTCCAGGTTTCATCAATCCATCTCTTTCTAATTATGTTTATAGATTAGACAAAGTCTTATATGGTCTTAAATAAGCACCTAGAGCATGGTATGAAACACTGAATAGCTTTCTTATTAAAAATGGGTTCACTAGAGGTAGAGTAGATACCACACTATTTCTTAGAAAGCATAAAGACAAAGTCTTATTGGTTCAAATATATGTTGATGATATTATTTTTGGTTCTACTGACGAAAAGTTATGCAAGAGATTCTCCAAGCTTATGCAGAGCAAGTTTGAAATGAGCATGATGGGTGAGCTGAATTTCTTTCTAGGACTGCAAGTAAAGCAAACTGATAAGGAAATCTTCATAAACCAAGCCAAGTACATCAAAGATTTACTTAGGAAGTATGGCATGGAATCAGCCTCTCCCATGAAAACCCCAATTGCTCCTGCAACCAAGCTTGATAAAGATGAAAAAGGTAAAAGTATTGATATAACTCAATACAAAGGTATGATAGGCTCTCTTTTATATCTAACTGCCAGTAGACCAGATATAATGTTTACAACATGCATTTGTGTTAGATTTCAAGCTAATCCTAAAGAATCACATTTAACTGCTGTAAAGAGGATTTTTAGGTATCTCAAGGGTACACCTCACTTGGGGCTTTGATATCCCAAGGAGTCCTAATTTGAACTAATAGGATACACAGATGCTGATTTTATAGGCTACAAAATAGATAGAAAGAGTACCAGTGGCACCTGTCAGTTGCTAGGAAACAGACTTGTGCCCTGGTTTAGCAAGAAGTAAAACTCAGAGATCTACTTCAATGCGCAGGTTTGAATACATTGTTCTTTGGCAAATTGCTTATGCTCGAGATCCAATGGATGAAAAATTAGTTAGCAGATTATGGGTTTGAATTCAAATCAATACCTATTCACTGTGATAACACAAGTGCTATAGTAATAACTCATAATCCTTTCATGCATTCTAGGACTAAACATATAGAAATAAGGTATCACTTCATTAGGGATCATGTGCAAAATGGAACTATATCTTTACAATATATCCCTACTGAAAATCAACTTGTTGATGTTTTTACAAAGCCTCTAGATGAATCCAGGTTTAACAAGTTAATAAGTGAGCTAGGCAAGCTTAACTTACAACCATAAAAAATATGCTCTAGTTTGTGCTAACAATACAGATATAAAGGCTATGTTCGAAATCATAGACGTGATCAAAAGAAGTCCACAATCGTAGAGCTGAAGTGACATGAAAGACAACGATCGCAGTGCAGACTCAACGATGGCAGAAGCCCCATCAACAAAATAAGGGAGCATCATGTGATGAGGAAGTTCAAAATAAATCAATCCCTCTGATAAGCGCCTCATGAACAAACCTAACCCTTGATTCAATCTATGAGGTTGGCCCTTCCTGAGTTACCTTAAAAGAATGCTAAGTCAAAAACTTATCACAAGGATCCGGACAAACTCGGCGATCGTAGTTCAGATCACGACGATTGCTGAGCAGACTTGATGATTGCAGTCCAGACTCGACGATCGTAATTCAGACACGACGATTGTTGAGTAGACACGAAGATCGTAGTTCAGACTCGACGAATGCAAAGCAGACTCAACAATCACAAAGGCCACCTCAATAATCGTAGTCCTCCCTAAGGACACATTTGCTCAGAAGGAGCTAAGGGAAAATCAGTACAATCCTCCTCAGTCAAATTCGTAGAGCCAAGCAGAATTTGACACCTGCCCCACTAAACAAAAATGGAGAGAGGGAAGTTACAAGTACAGTTTGAAAATGCCTTTTTGAAATCAGAAGTTCAAAAAGCTTATCTGTAAGACCCCAACTTATTATTAATGAAATTTAATTTTCTCTATTTATTATTTTGAAATAGTAAGGGTTGATTTGATTAATGTGGATAGTTATGGGTAAAATACGCAAATATTTCAAAATAAGCAAGTGGTTATAAAATATTCATCATTGTTCGGGGAATATTCGTTTGGTCGTGGAATATTAAATCTTTGTGGGAATATTAAATGACGGCCACATGAAATGTGTGGGCCCCATAAATGTAAAGTGATTGGATGAAGAAAACGACAAATATAAGTTGTTTAAAAATAACTACAGTAGTTATATCAAGTATTATCTTTGTTAAAATACTCGGTGGTTAAAACACAAGAAGCTTTTACGGTATTGCACCAATTATTGATTCTTACGTGAAGAAGGCACTACTCAATAATGGTTACTGATGAATTATTGCTCAAATATTTTATTGATTTAATAATTCTTTGCGTTGATATTTTATATTGTTGTTGTTTCAATAATTGTCATTACACAAGTATTTTCATTATCGAAGCAATAATTCATATTATCCGAATAATATTATTAGATAACATTATTGGCAATGTCTAGAAAGTTCATACAGGAGAGGTTTGGTCACCTAATCGCAGCTGCCAAGATAAGGAGAAATTCTTATTGGAAAGCCCCCTCTTCCTGGAGGCGCACGGTTGTCAATATTGTGATTTCGTAATATTATTTATGAATAAATAATTATTGATTCATATGATGAGGAAAATATTGATTTTATGTGGATATAGATGGAGAAAATTTTTAATGTGACAATTGTTGAAAATTGAAATTTTATCTTTTCTCGATAAAATAATTCATTTAAATATATTATTATATTTTAATAATATAATAATGGTGATATTTTTACAACGTAATGTGGGATATATGAGTATACGAGGAGGAAGAGTATTTTGTTGCAATAAATGTTTAAAACATGTTAAACATGTAAATTGGACCCCATTTATTGACTAAAATTTGATTATAGCTTTGTAAAATCGCCTGCTTATAGATTTTTGGTCAATTTACATTTGGAATTGAAAACGTTTCTTCGCAAAGTTGTAGAGAATTGAATTTCCTAAAAAAATTAGCGAGTTTGAATTTTCTGATAAAAGGGCTATTTATTATGAATTATTGAATTTCTGAAGTTCCGAAATAATTAATTTTTGGAAGTTTTATTTATTTTTATTAATAAAAACGTTTTTTGTTTGTTTTGTGGGCTAAAACATGTGCATAATGAGCTGAGATCAGATCTAGGAAGGTTGGCGTAGAAATTTTAATATATATATTAATATTTTATTAAATTTTCTGCTTTGGTGTTCTAAGCATTTTCCTATAAATAGGGTGCTTAGGTTAGAATTGAAAATCACATTTAAAGCTCAAATTTTCTCTCTCTATATTATCGAAGTATTCTTGTGAGTATTTTGAGTATATTTTGAGTATTGCTATATGGTGCAAGGTTCAAGTTATAGTCAATATCCCAGATTTCAACTAAATCTTGTCTTTGTGAGGTAAGGGATATTATTTTTTTTGTAATGATATTATTTCTTCAATATCATTATGTGAAATATTGATCTCAAGTTTTATCAAATTTGGAACTTTTGGCGTCGGAGTTACTTATTCACGTATCTGACTATTCACGATGATATCGACATTATTTACTGAATACTAAGACTATTCATCGAAAAATGAAAATTTTCCTTTTCGTCAAAATATCTATTCGGATACTAGCTTTGATTGTATCCATGTTTTGATCATTCTTGAATTTTACACCACTATGATTATTTTTGAGGTATTTTTGGCGTGGATAAAATAAAGTACGAATCCTTAATCCTTAATCCTTGTCATTTTGTTTTCTTTGGATTCGTTTTTTAAAAATATTTTCATCATCTTGATCTTAAATGATGATATTATGGAATATCTTTGGCCCGTGAAGTGCAAAGATGAATGATTTCTGAAGAATATCTTTGGCCGTAGTGCAAAGATGAGCAGTGTTTAGATGAACATGACTAAGTGATGAATATCTTTGGCCCAGTAGTGCAAAAGATGAATATTTGATTCCATATATATATTGATTGATGTTACAGGATAAAAGATAGAGCGATGAACTTTTAAATTCATACATAGAAGATAGTAGTTTTCATTCTCTACTTAACTCTTCTAATGAATTATTATTTCATCATGTAATATTGATTTAAAATTTGTTGTCTATTGTATTCTATTAGATTTTCTCTGTTCAAGACTAACGATAATTTTTTTGTATATTATCTTAGTCATAATATTCTTTATTGGGCTAGTTGAGCTCACCCTTTTCCTTTTTGTTCCATTTTTCTTCTCGGGAGGCGAGAATATAGCGAAAGATTTAGCCTGGGTATGGAATGAAAGTTCTAGAGAGAGTTGTTTAGTAGTCCTCACCATTTTGTAAAATAATGTATCAATAAATGTGATGAGGATTTATTTGAGTATAGATATTGTCTAGAAGATAATATTTGTATTCACACTCACAGTTTTACTGTTGTAATAATAAAGTTGTAGTTGTTTCTGTACCATGTATTGACAACTCAGAATGGGTGATGTATACCTATTTTGGGGGCGTCACATTATCTCTCTCTCTCTCTCTCTCTCTCTCTCTAAAAGCACAAACCCTAACCCTTAAGAGAGTTCAGACAACCATAATCCTTGCAAAAAAATCAATGGCATCCTCCAACGTCGTCTCTGGCTACAGACTATGCTTCGATGAGTTCAAAACTGCTGAACCCAAATTTCACAAGATTCTGACATTGATAAAGAAGGCAGGTCTCGAAGACGCTCTGGGTACGAGCACATGGATCTACCCTAATCTAATAAAAGAATTCTATAAGAATGGGGCGTTCGAAAATGAAGTCTTCACGACGAGAGTCAAGGACGTGGAAATCAAGCTAAAGGCTGAGAACATCAACCTAGCCCTAGGCTTCAAATCTGAAGGGTTTTGGTTTTTATATGGCATCAATTTCCATGAAGGACTTAAGAAGATGCATCACAAAAAATTCCCCACCGTTAAAGGATACAAGAAAAAGGAATTTCCTTAGAGGTATGAATTTTTGGCCGATATTATTGGGAAGTGTATATGCTGCAAAAGCTCTGGCTACGATTCTATAAATGAGGTGCAGCTAAAGCTTATGACTGCCATAAGTTGTGGGATACAGCTTAACTATGGAGCTCTACTGCTTGAATGGATAGGAAAATGGATCCTAAGCTCGAAGAAGACAAAGGGTTCTCAAAAGATGCTCTACAGGTGATTTATAAGCATCATCTTACAGTCTGTTCTGGGTGATAAGATTGGGGATGATGAAGGAGAGTCCATCAATCCAAACAGACGAATGACCCAGCAACTGTTTGAAAACTAGAAAAGGAACCCAGCTAAAAATGTACGCATGATGACTGAGTCCAGTGGAAGAACTGGTGATATAAAGGAATCAGGGATTCCAGGAAACATATCAGCCGTCAAAGAGACTGAAGAAGTAGAGGAAGATATCAACAAGGGAGAACCCAATGCCCTTGTCAGAAAAAGAAAGGGCAAGAGAAAGCTAAAGACTAGGATGGTAGAAGAACCTCAAGGGTCTACCACTGATATACCTGTAGAGTCCTCTGATATTGAGACTCTGAGGATCCTAAGAATAAAAAAATAGCAGGCTGAGGCAGATGAAGATAGAGCTACCATATCACAGCTGCAGAAGAAGAACAAAATCAGTCACAAGTCCAAGAGGCCATCTGTCTCTTCGATCGTCAAGTGTCTACCGATCGTAGAGACCAGACTGAACACCTCAAGCAAGGAAGTTACTGCACCAGATGGTCTGACTGATCAACAGGACAGAGCTGAAGAAAGTCTTGAGGCTGTGGCTCAGCCTAGAAAACCAAGACAAAAATTAGTTAAAAAGTACATCCTTATCAATGAAGGAGTGCTCAAGGAGGAAGACAAAAAGATGGCTTCTGAAAAGAACTATACAAAGAAAGCCAAAAAGACATAGCTCAAGCTCAGGGGGAGATACCTGAAGTTCTCACCCTAGAAAATGCTCCAGTTGAGGGGGAGCTACTAGTCCTGCAAATGGATGATCATGTTGAGGGGGAGCCTCATGATATCCCCATTACAGAAGAAGATGTTCCTGCAGAAAATAAGGGAGAACCAGAGCAGGAACAAAATGAAGTCATTGATATAGTAGAATCCTTGAACAAAGATAGAGAAGAGGACGAAGATGATGAGGTCGAGATCATAGCTGTGGGCTGCAATGGGCATAGAAAAGCTAACTACGAGCAGCTATTCTCTTATCTACCCATGATGCGTTTTCATCAAGCTCAAATTCTAAACTCATGGAATCACATGTTTTGGAGCTTCAAAGAATATCCAGCCATCTCTGTGTTAGATCATGGATTCCCAGGAAACTTCAGTTTTGCCAAACAGTTGATAACAAATGGTCCCTCTTCAAGGATGGTGCATGAGGTATTATCTATCCCAATCTTGTTCAAAGTTAATCACTATCCACTATCTTTCTTCAGCCAGTTTTATGAATTTTCAAGCTGGTTGGAAGTGGTCCTAAATCCACGAAGTCAATTCTCAATTACAGAATCCCAAAATTCTGTAACTGATGAACCAGATGTGCCCAACTTCATATTGATCTCAACTCCCATCAACTCTACGATTGATGACTCTAGCCCCATCATAGAGTCCCAAGCTCAAATCGTAGAGCCACCCACTCCAGACACCCAAAAATAGGCCCCTCCATCAGATATTCCCTCTTCATCCCCCAATGAATACTTCAACCTTGATCTTACCCTTTACTCCTTGCAAGATCAATACAAAAAAACATCCCCTCCTTCAAACAATCCACAACTTAGTGAACTACTTTCAGATCTTCCCACCAAAGCTGAGTTGACAGAAGTACCGAAGAAAGTGATCAAGGACATCGATGTAACCTTGAAGCTCACACAGAACTCATTCATCTAAGACTGACAAAAATGATCAATGATGTAAACAATCTCCCAAGCACCCTAAACTCTGAGCTTACAAAGAAGCTGAGGGAGATCATCAAGGAAATGGTTAAGCGCATAAAGGACATGGATGATATTCACTTTTTAGCAGCTAAAAGATACAGAGATGCAGTTCTTGCCTTACAAATAGCTCAAAATGCCCAGAATAAACTTATGTTAGAAAGAATCATCAATCTGCAAACTGCCGTAAAAGAATTCCAACAATTCTACGTCAACCAAGGGCAGCACACTGACAATGTTCTAACCGTCCTCCGAAATAGGGAAGCTCGATCTGACGCTCTGATCAAGGAAAATTGAGAGGACATTGCTCAAACCCAAAGCCAACTCAACGAGCTCGTCCAAGGAGTGACTCACCTATCCGAAGACATTCGAACCCTTGATGCTGACATAAAGGGGGAGAATAAAGGGAAAGGAGTTCAAGGCAAAGGCAGAAGAAGAGGACAATTCCAAACTCAAGCTTCAAGGAGTCCTCCTACAAGGTAATTCCACCAACAGACTCCACGATTTGGCCATCAGACTCAACGATCTGATCAACAGGAAGTTATAAAGGCTCAACCAATAAGGAGTCTAGGGCCAACTTCAAGCTCACAGAATGTGACCACAACAGACCTAAGAATGCCAATTGGAGATCTTGCATTCCTGAATAGGTATGATCACAATCCTAGGCTAAGCCCAAGTGAGCTGGAAGATCTAGTCTGAAGAGAAAAAGCCAGCAGGAAAAGAAGAGCTGAGGAGTATGCCAATCCCCCACGCAAAAGATCAAAGAAATAGAGATAAGTGAAAGTTTAAATTATTATTGATGTAAAGCTAAATTGTAATATTCTTCGAACATCAATAAATTCATGCTTATTCTCTAGAAATTTCAGCTGCTCACTAAAATATTAAGTCATATTTACTTTCCTGCAAATGCATCTAGAAACTAATAATCATAACAAAAAATCTCCTTGGTTATGTCAACATCAAATAGGGGGAGATTGTTGGGAGAGTGCATATTTTGATTTGATGTTTAAATGTAAATGCTCATGATTATATGTAAAGTCCTTCCAAAAATATATGTACAAGGACTTAGTGATAGATCAAATTTGTTAGGTTGATCTACATCTTAAAGTGTAATAGATAGGCTTCAACAAGAATCGTAGTGTATCAAGCTGCTCAAGATTACAGAAGCCAAGGCAGAAACGTAGAGCTTTGAGGATCGTAGTGTGCCTGCCTTGAAGGACCTCTTCAGAAATCGTAGAGTGGTCCCAACGTTTACCGAGCCAACTCAGAGATCGTAGTGTGCTCTCAGAAATGTAGAGCTTGCAAAACAAGCAAGTGAAGATCGTAGTGTGCAAGTCTTTAAGAGAAATCGTAGTGCTCTTATTTGATAGCATCAAACCAAGCACCAAGGTGACAAGACACCACGATCTGGATTGTAGAGTATCATCTGCCTTGTGTCAGAAGCATTTAGCCCTACCTTTTATTTGGAGACAAATTCCAAACAAATGTGGAATGGGTTTTAAACGTTGAAGTCCTCACCAGTACCAACGGCACAAAAGATATCCTTAGTATACAACAAAAGGAACGTATTCAAGAAGCTAAGGAAAGGACCATAGGACAGGGGAAAACATCTTTTCAGGTGTTAGGTGAGAAAGAAGTCTGCTGTGTCAATGGGCCAGAATGCAATTCAGAAGGTGTGCACAAAAGTCTCTATCAAAGTTCAGAAATGTCAAACGCATTTAATGCTTTATCAAAAGGCTTCAACGGATAGATTTCAAAGATCACATATATGCAGAACATATGCAGATGAGAGAAATAAGTAAGCATTGAACAAAACGTACAAGAACACTTAACGCTCAACTCTACGATCTGAGAAAAAGAGAAAGCTTGCTCGGTTACTCAGTTCTTTCGAACAAGTGCTTAACAGCAACTAAGTAGCACCAACCAAGAACTAAACAACTACTAATCAACTGAAGTAAGAGTTCCAAGTCAGAAGGACTTGAAGAGTTCTAAGTGAACTGTGAAGAACCAAGTCTGCTGGAATTGAAGAGTTCAAGAGTGAACTAAGAAGTTCCTAGACTGCTGGTCTAGAAGGAATCTGTGAGATTCAAAAGTGTAAAAGACATCCTTAGTGGATTTCCTACTCGAGGAGTAGAAGAGTGGACTAGGAGCTTTAAGTGCTCTGAACCACTTAAAACTGATGTGTCTATTACATTCTTGTTATAACTGCTATAACTGCCTCACTCTCATAAACACACTATATCTTAAGGGAGATTAAAACAAATATTAATTCCGCTGTGTTTTAATCATTATCAACTAACAAGTTAAAACGAAAAGAATTTTAAATATCTATTCAACCCCCCTTCTAGATAACTATTGTGCCTCCGGGAACTAACACTTCTCTTGCTTCAAGCCTTAAATGACTTTCTCCAAACTAGGGTTAGCCTTCAAGATAGCTATATAGTTTTCTAATAGAAAAAAATCATTTATTTATAGTCTTACATCAAAATCCTAACCCTTTTAGAAATTATAATTCAAGTTACAATCAAATTGGCTGAAAAAGTCAAAAAGTCAAAGCTTTCTGCGCCAAGTTATGCTTAAATTGTAGCACTGCCGCGCTTAAACCACAAAAGCCACTTTTCCTCTTATGCACTCAGGCGCGGTCGCGCCTATTTCCTTCTTCAATGTGCCACTATCGCGCCCTCATCTAGTTTAGCCAAAAATTGTTTCCTTTGTCCATTGCTGTCATCTAATGCTCTTAATTCAATTCAAATGCAATAAAACCTACAAAAGTAAATGAAATGCATGAAAATTACACAAATACTCAAGAATAAACGACAATTCAAGTCTAAATGCATCTGATTCGTAGGTATGAAACCCACTCATCAAACACCTCCAAACTTAAGTCATTGCTTGTTCCTGAGCAATACCATAACTAAAAATGTAAAATAACTATTATACCTACGAATCAAGCAATAACCCAATATATTATCCAACACAAGGCCTCAAAAAAAACATCACAATACTCAAACAGAATATCCAACCAATGCTAAATTTATAACTTTGACTATTCAATCAATTTCTACTTGTCATCAACCATGTTGTGTGTGTGTACATCAACCATTTTAACCAATCACAACTAAAAAACAATTAGTTAATTGACTTCTTAAAAAGATAATTTTATTTTCAACTCAATCAACTTATGAACACTACAAGTTCAACTAATTCAACAAATCACTAAGCCTAGGGGTCCCTAACAAGGTTTATTATATATATTTTTTCTTTTCTTTTTATTATTGAACGAGTGTGTTTTACACTCCATCTTGCTCTTAAACTCGACTTGTGCAATGTCTAATTTTTTTGGCTTTTCATAGCTACCATTGTAACGAGCTTTTGACTAGTGGCTCCCAAACTAGTTGGCTTTAGGTCACTAAGTGTAAAGACAATCCTACGGATCTACTAAACTGTGTAACAGAAGCCACAAAGCTAGGCTAGTCAAGTTAAGTTTATTTATAATATTTTTTTCCTTTTTTTATTTTATTGTTTTCCCACAAGGATTCCTCTAAACATAGATTCTTTCTTATCTTTATCTTCAATGATGTGCCACTAATTCTATCAAGTTTCCACAAAAAATTTCACCAGAAGCTAATTATGAAAATTTTCAAGTTCAATTGACCCAAACAGTTGATTATGTGTTTTCTAAGTTAACATGAGTTTTCAGACAAGTCAAAACTAACATCATAGTCAAAACTACAATTATACATCAGTTTTCCATTTTATTCTTTTTAAAACAATTGGCCGAGTCAGACAACCGTACCAGTCCATTGCTTAATTCATGCCACTATATGCATAACACATCCTAAACACATAACATGCATTTAAACCACATAAACTAACATATATATGCCAAATGTAATGCATTATAACAGATAAAAAATGAAACATGAACTAACAACCTATATACAAACACATATGAACAATACCCCCAAACTTGACCTATACAATGCCCTTCATTGTAAATAAATAAATATAAAAGATCAGAACTAAGGAATTCCCTGACCGGAAGAATTATCCTCATCTTCCTCGTCATCGTTAGGTGAATCCTGTGATGGGGGACATCTCCATATACCAAAAATTAAATTGGAGCACCGGTAATTGAACCAAAAGCTTGGGATAACGTAGTGGAGAACTGGGCGTTGAAAGACATCATCTCATCTTTACGTCATGCAATAACATCAATTCTCTTTTTCAACCGTCGCTCTATTCGAGCCAATCTAGTCTGGAATGCATCATAACCCATAGGCAGATCTCCCTCGGGCTGCTCCTGTGCCTCAACCCTCGGCTGCGCCTCCCTACCTTGTTGTTGTGGCAAGATGAAACCAGCACCTCTCGGGTGGGAAACACCTCCTTCCCACACTTTGTATTATTGTATTATGGCATGGTCTATCACTGCCATGGGCGCTTGGATGGGCTCATTCACATTCCATTGCATCCCTGCCGCTAAGCAAAGCCTTGTGATCATTGAAGCATGGGGGATACCTTCCGAATTGTTGCCCATCAAGTATCTTATAATAGAGGTATTGATGATCATTCTCACGTCAACCCTATTTCTCATCACTATGCCATATAACACTATTGCATGATCTTTGGTGTCGCCGTTTTGATGCCTAGTTGGCACAGATGAAACGGTACCACGTCTTCCCATGTTGGCTTACTGCAGTGTGTGGGAAGCTAATCTTTTCAGTCGTTCCTTGCTTTATGGTCCATGTTGTACCTGCCTTGCATAGCAATTGACTCACGTCATTCAATTCATATCTCCTTGAGTAGAGCCAATCCGGGTTATTTTCTTGTATGTTTGGCAAGTTGAATCAAATCCTGCCTGTAAATCTATAAATTCATACTCCACATGATTGAATAATGATTTCACATCATCAACGCCCATAGGTAATTAACCTTTTTCTAACACAGAGAGCCGAGATTTTATGTCGAAGATTTCAGTTTTCAAACTCTATTTGTTTGTCAGGATTTGGTTCAAGGGTGCTATGATTTCTGGAGAAGCGGAGGAGACTGGAGGTGGATTACAGGAAGAGGGTTTTGTAGGGGTAAGATTAGGAGGGATCTCGGTAGGAATTCAGACAAACTGTCCATCAACAAGAGACACATGATTGGGTTCTTTAGGTGAGGGGTCGACCGGTGTCCTATACATTCACATAATCTATTTTCCTTTTATTAGTTTTTTCAATTTGTAAAATATTTTCATATAATTCAAGTACATAAAATCCATCAATTAATCTACTAGTTCCAAACAAAATAATCTCATTATAAATAGAACAACTATTGTTCTTTATTATAATATTAAAACATTCATTGTCCAACAACGGAATTAAAATAATGTTTCTAATAAGAACTGAAACATAATAACAATTTACTAAATTAATTGATTTGCCAAAAGACAATGCTAAACAATAAGTTCATACGGCTAATGCAACAACCTTTGCTTCATTCCCCACGCGCAAGGTTACTTCACATTTCTTCAACATTCTACTTCTTCTTAGGCCCTGCAAAAAATTGCATATGTGAGAACCACATTCGGTATCCAATACCCAAGTAGAACTTTGACTTACAGAAATATTTATTTCAATAATGAACAAACATGTATCTGTAGCTGAAGCATTTCCAAGCTTCTTTTGCTTATGGTCTACAAGAAACTCCTTCTAATTTCTCTTCCAATGTTCAGGTTTGTTGCAGTGGAAGCAAAATCCTTTGCTATCAGCATCAGCCTTTTTCCTGTCATTAGTTTTTGTCTTTCCTTTTTATCTCTTGGAATTTTTCTTCTTTTCAAAAGATCCTTTGGCCTTCTTCCGCTTCCTAGAAGAATCATCTACAGACAAGAATTGGGTTTTCTTCATTAGAAAGTGACTCTCAGTAGTTTTCAACATGTTAAGCAATTGACATCAAGCTTGTTCATGTGAAAATTCACAACAAATTATGAAAAGGAGTCCGAAAGTGACTACAATATCAGATTTGGGCCCAGTTGTCCCAATTGTTCAATCAGATTGATCATCTTTAGGACATGTGTTTGCACTGTAGTGTCATCAGTCATTCTAGATTGAAAAATATCTTTAGATATTTCATATCTAGCCGACCTACTTTGCTCACCATACAAATCCTGAAGGTGCATCAACATAGTAGAAGCATCCATTTTCTCATGTTGACGCTATAACTCGTTACTCATGGATGTTAACATGATGCACTGAGCCACCTGTGCATCATCTTGCTACTTTCTAAAAGTAGCAACTCTTCCTCGTAGGCATTTTCTGTAGCTATTGCAGGAACAAGCGTGTTAAGGACATATGTTAGTTTTTCAGTCGTGAGAACTATTCTCAGATTCCTTAACCAATCCGTATAATTTGGTCCAGTTAATTTGTTAGCATCAAGTATGCTTCTCAATGATAGTGAATTAGACATTGTAAAATTCTGCAAATGAAATTTAATTGATGCATTGAGCCACTTGTGCATCATCGTGCCACTTTCTAAATGTAGCAAGCTCTTCCTCAGAGGCATTTTCTGCAACTATTGCAGGAACATGCGTGGTAAAGACATGTGTTAATCTTTCAGTCATGGGAACTATTCTCTGATTCCTTAACCAATCTGTTTAATTTGGGCCGGTTAATTTGTTAGCATCAAGTATAATTCGCAGTGATAGTGAATTAGAATTCTGCAATTAAAATTTAATTGAAAACATTAGCATGAATTCTTTTATTAATCACCAAATTAATTTAGTTCTTTATTAAAATGATGTCTTCCACTATTTTCTTCAAACTATATAACCATGTTTCTATACAGTTCAACAGATTTTGTATTTGTGACTTTGTAAAATCTACTTAGTGAGAAAGGATCCAATTAGATTAAATATATAGCCTTCTATGTGCATAACAAATTATATATTTATTCAAAAGGTAGACAACTCTTGTCAATTACATCTCTATGTAATTCCATTATAATTTTGCCTCTTGGATAATAATGGGCATGTGTGTGCACATCTAAACTAAAATCGTCTAAGTTAAGTTAGACCCGGTATTTTCATATAATTGAAGAGAAAAATATATCCACATGTCCTTAACCGAACCTTTTCGCTGAGCAGATACATCAGCCGTTGATTTTCCTGTTTTAAGACTGTTTTTCTGGTTGCCATCACTCTTGGACCAGTTTCTTGTGATTGAAAAGATTAGCACTAAAGATGCCCTCCTTCTAGCACTAATGTTAACGCCAAGATTCGTCCACGCGACTCGATCACCAAAAGCGCGTTCAATCTTATACAGAAACAAAATCACACACGTAGTTTGACGGCTTAAACCGTCGGGGGATAGCTCTAGTGTGAGAATATATACAGGCTGAATAATATTTAACAATGGAGACTTTGTGCAATAGTTCTGTAAAATAATAATGAATTGTGTGTACTTGAAGATTATGGTATAACCTTGTATTTATAGTGATCACATATTCTTTCTCATATAGAAATAGGATTCCTCATTAGGTATGATTCCTTAATGGGATCAAACTGAATCTCCTTAAAGAAAGGAAGTCAGATCATATCCTGACACTTTTCTTAGGATTTAGAAATTAAATGTAACTATGAATCTTTGATTCCTTAAAATACTCAACTATCCAAACAAATTCCTACGCAGGGAAATACTTCCACATGGACTTTGGTCCACCATACAATTTGGACCCTAATATTCACTCCCCAACAATTACTAATATTTATTTGGCATAATGAGCCCTAAGGTTTCATAATCTTGATGGATAATTTTGACTCTTAGCTATTTTATAAATAAAATAGTTAGGCTTTGATTCCAATTATCGTGTCAAGAATTATATACACCTATACATCAATCCTAAGATTGAGAAAGACAATAGAAGATTTTCACCCTTTAGCGTAACGAAAGTGTGATACATACAAGATATTTTCTCTCAATTTATGTAAGTACCTAATGTAATGATTAATTTAATTAATTTATTCTATGAAATAATTAATAACTTTCCAATATAGTTTATTTAACAGTTTCTCCTTCACTACACATGAAGAAGCCTCTGTGCAAGGTATAAACATTTTCACTGATGCTCATCAATTTATCATGGTCCTATAAAGCAATTTGCATAATCCTTTTAAAAGATCTCTCTGTTATAAAATTATACATAGTGTTTGAATGTCTAGATACATTCCTACCCATGTCTAGATACATTCATACCCCCTCTTTATTGTAATGACCTTTGAGCTTTATAACTCTCATATCATTTAAGCTTTGAAACTCCTATGACTTATGAGTTTTGAAACTTTCAAGTATTTATGTACATGTGCTTATAAATAGAAGTATTGTCAATGAAATGGAGGAGATATATAAATACAATGAG
Source organism: Panax quinquefolius (assembly GCA_020205615.1). Lineage (NCBI taxonomy): Eukaryota > Viridiplantae > Streptophyta > Magnoliopsida > Apiales > Araliaceae > Panax > Panax quinquefolius. The sequence continues at coordinate 46,097,007 of CM035169.1, read as the reverse complement.
AATGTTCTCTCTTATTTCCACTAATCATCATTGTTCTTAATATTTTGTATAATCTTTTATAACACGTTATCAACACGATTCTCTACCCAAATTTGGGAATTTTGGGAAGAAAAAAAAATGTTCTCTCAACTCACTGCAAGTATTGTTTCATTACAATTAAATTTGATATACATATAAACATTTTGTTTAAATAAAGACGCATGAGACAATAATGATAATGGACAACTCTGAAGTTTCTAAGAATACAAATTACGTAAGTACACTACTTTTGTGATGTAGTAGTATTAGTATAAACAAATAATCATTCCACCTCCCAATTCTCCCACTTTGAAAGTGACTAGAGAATGGTAAATATTTGTATTGTCTTCTTATAAATTTAAACTTAGTTATTTAATTTCTTACGTATTTATATATTTATATAGATGTCAAATCTTATGAATTTGAATTTGTTGTCCTTGATATATATCGAGAGAGAATGACTTGTCATGGACTCTTGATACTGATATTCATATAACGACAACTTTGGAGATATAATTAAGATTGACAAACATGCATCCCTGCAGGATCATGCAAAATCGATTATTTTTATTCGTCATCATCTCCATGAAAAAAAAATATTGATAAAGACATGTTAGAAAAAATATTTACTATATATCATGACTCGAATATGCTCCTGCAGTAGAAAAATTGTGAGTTTAAGTTCATAGTATATTCCCTGAAGTGATAAAGGAAATTATATTCCTAGAAGTGATATCATTTCTTCTAGTGGTTGAACAAATAATGATTTTTTGCTGAAAAATTACCAATCTTGTCCGACCGATTCTACTTCATTCCCTTAAGTGAATGGAACCTCATTTGATAAACATAGAGGAAATTATGGTTATGGTCGTGGGCGTGAAATGAACAATCAATATAGAAAAGAGAATGTACATGTTGTACTTCTAAATATTTGGTAAATTTGTACCAAGACTCCATAAAAGAAAAAGAAATAGAATTGAAATAAACTTTATTGATCATAATGATCCCGAAGATCCCATGAATTATTTTGACTTTTCAAATGGAGTGGAAATAACTAATTTTGATATCTATGATTTCCTTGATGATGTTGACAGAAAATTAGAAATGTTCATACCAATTGATTATTTTTATTTCATTATATTATGGCATTATAATAAGTATTTTTATTATATGTTTTATTTAGGTTTCAAGTAATAAAGTTAAATTTATGTTTTTGCATAGATAAAGATGTATGGGCCAAAAGCTCATCAAACTCCAACGAAGCCTTAACTTAACTCAAGCTTCTTGAAAGTTTTAACTTTCTTCACGACCGACTTTATCTCATCGGCGTGGCTCTTCTTGATGGGAGGATCTAACTCAAACTTGACAGATTTTTGCTTGTCAAATTCTTTCACAACCGCTTTGTATCTTGGCTGTGAGCTATCACTTTCTTTCTTCACTTTTGGTACCCATTTAAAGTGAAGAGTTTTCTTCTAATGGTTCTCATGCAAGGCTTTTTTCCCATCTTGCATGACTTGTACCACATCTTTTTTTGCCCAACTCCTCCATCTTCAACACCTTCCACATGCACATGCATCGTGGAAATAGTGTCTATCTTCTTTTCTTTAGTCACCACTAGAGACCTTTTTAATGAGGTTCTATCTCTTGCGAAACATGGTGGAACAAACTTTGATCAATCCACATCTCATTATGAATTGATCATCTTTTCTTCAATCACCGCAGATCACCAATTCTCGGCTAACCATTCTCGGAACCAATTCTTGGCTAACACATCAGGAATTCAATATCACCATCAAGAACACCTCAAGGGAAACACAAACCCTTCATCAAGAATTCACCATGTCATCGTGTGTTCTTTTGAAGAGACTAATTTAACCATGGCTCTAACTGATTCCTCCATACAATTTATCAAAAACAACTGCGCAAATAACCTTAGCTCTAATACTAGTTGTTGGGAAAAAATCACCTCCCAAATACTTTTGTCTTTGATAAATTAGATATCAGTATATGCCAAACAGATTAAATTTGCAGTTCCACCAAAATAATAACCACTGCAAGAAATAATGAGTAGAAAATATCCAACCACGAGACACCAAGATTTTTACGTAGAAAACCCTCTAAAACTAAGAGGTAAAAATCACGAGACAAACTCCGAAGAATTCACTAGAATAATATGAGAGAATACAAAGATATATTAATTTGAGTACAAACCCAAATTACTTCACCATAATAACTATGTGATGGAACCCAAATAAAACACCATTTTATTTGAACTATCTTTCTCTCTCTATTTTTGTAAAGCTTTAGAAAAACTTTCTTCCACCCTTTTCCGGATGTGATTACTTTCATCCATCCTCCCCGGATGGGATTTTTCTCACCCACCCTTTTTCTCTCTACTCTCGGATGAGAGCTTGTTTTTTGGTGTGTATTATCCCTCAACATTTGGATTCCTTTTATAGCAAAATCGGGAGGGGAGGGAGTGGAAAAAGAGCACGCTAAAATTAAGGGGCTGGGGCATGGAAAATTCAAAGGGCCAAGGACGGTGGAAAAAGGGGAGGCTAATGGGTGAGGATTGTTGACCAACAATAACGCCCCACCAAAAAAAAATAAAACATATCCGCTAGAAATACTAGCGGATGGCAGATCATGTTCCTGAATAACAAAGAGTAGTTGAATAAAGTTTCTTAGCTTTTGAGTTGATATATATTTAACTCCAAGTTTTACATTATTATTTATACTTTTAGGCTCTTAAAGAATTATACACTCATTTGACACCCATTCAACGCCTCAATATTGCTCTGACATCCAAATAGACCTACTGTTCTTGTTCATATCCTCACCATCACAGAGAAGGTAACTTAATTGGTTCTATGCATCAATTGTTTGTTTTAACATTATTTCCTGAAGCAATTGCATATAATCTGAGGACTATGTTTTGGCCAGAAAGTTCCCATTATAACAGTTGTAACCGGCGAAGGCGGTTCAGGTGGTGCTCTTGCCATTGGTTGTGCCAATAAGTTGTTTCTGCTGGAAAATTCAGCATTCTATGATTATGGTATTGTAAGAGTTAGGCATATATAAATGATTCTGCAAATGGGATTTGTGTTCTACATCTTATTATTTATTACCTTTTTGTTTTCTAGTTTTAATATTGTCTTTCCAGTACAATCACACTTTTATCTTTTTTGAATGTTTTTGTATCAATCTTTTTTGAATAAACTTTAATAAACTAGTCTTATTATGTATTACCTTTTTGTTTTTGTATTAGCTTTAATAAACTAGTGCTTTCTTTTTTGAATGTTTTTGTATCAATCTTTATTATCAAGAATACAGATTGGCATAATTTTATCAATCTTTATGCTTGGAAAGTGTTCTCCTGTTTATGAAAGTGTTATGTCTTGTTTATGCTTGGAAAGTATTGTCATGTTTATGCAAACAAAGTGTTATGTCCTGTTTATGCAAAGAAAGTGTTATGTCCTGTTTATGTTTGGAAAGTGTTTGGAAAGTATTGTTAACAACTGCTTGAATATGACATGTTTATGCTTGTTATTGCTTCTCTGACCAGTATTTTTAGCGGATTAGTTTAATTTATTTTGGTGTGTTGGTGGGGGCATAATCGGTCAACAAAAATTTTAAACCAATCCGCTAGAAATATTAGCGGATGGCGAGAATGAGTTTTTAATTTGGGCCGTTAATAATTGCTATGGATGGTATAGATAGTATTTACTCATTTTTTATCCATAACAAATAGATGCCTATAGATATCGCCTATATATATATATATATATATATATATATATATATATATATATATATATATATGTCTCTTTCTCCAACGAACCTTAAACAGCGAACTAAAAACGAACCGACTATAACAATGGTTTTTTTAAGTCGCTATAGCATACAAACCGACGACATAACTATGACGACGGTTCAAATCGTCGCTATAGGTCAAAAAAACCGTCGTTATAGTTGGATCGCTGAAAAATAGGACCGTGTGTGTGTATATATATATATAGGGAAAAATATACATACACAGCTGTGTATTACACAGTCGGCTATGTCGACGGTTTTTTGGACTATAGAGACGGTTTCACCCTTCGCCACAACCCAAAAAATACACACTGTCGCCATAGCCCAAAAAATATGTCGTCATAGCTCTACTGTGTAATACTCCGTCCGCTAGAAGTTCTAGCGGACGTACTTAATAACTTCATCAGACGCTTTTGCCCCCACTAGCCCTGGCGACCAATTGGAAATAGCAGCATCCGCTAGAAGTACTAGCGGATGGATAAATATTATATAACAGCACAACAGTTATTACATCATACACGAATAAGCAGCCTGCTTACACTCAGTACAACAAATAGGGATTACCATAATCAACACCATTAAAGCAACAGTTAATATTACACGCAGTACAGCAACATCATACACCAATATCATACACGAATTGACGAATTTGAAGACGCAGTACATCAACGTCATACACCAATATCATACACGAATTGACGAATTCGAATTCCTTCCTGCAACAACACGCAACATGTACAGCCCTATTATAGCAACAATTAATATTCAACAGGTTCCTGTACATCAACAGTTAATCAACATCACAACCCTAAATGTGAAGTATTCATTGTTATCTCATCTGTTTCTCTATTAATGCATCTTGCCAACTCTGCAGAACTCGTGTATTTAAAAGTAGGCAAGAAACTGACCCTGGAATAAGATGAAGAGTAGAGACATCTCATGACAAACAGGAGACATAAAGATTGAAGACCCATTTGAAATAAATTAACAAACACGAATTATTTTAATCTATACAAATTCAATCTAGTAAAATTACTTCTGTCATACTAAGATGCAAATTCAGCATAAAAATCTCTAGGAAAAGTGTTGATTGGAAACTAAATAAAGTGAACTCAAAGTTGATAATGCCAAAAGGCACAAAAGGTATAATGGAACTCTATTCATATAATAGCATGCGTCAAAGAAAGTATATCAGTATATGAATAAAGTGCTTCTTATATAAATAAAGTTCAGATATAAAAATTCACACATTATAAATTATATTCAATTACAAATATAGGCTCATTATTACAATTAATTTAAATTTCCAATCAAATGTTAAACAAGTCTAAAACAGAAAAATAATCATTTTGGAAACAAGAGTATTGAGCTTCCACATGCAAAAACTTAGTGTAGCACACTAAAGACAGGGCAATTTTCTCAATCCTTAAATTTGGCAATAGATTGAGTAACATGCTACTTCAAACTGAACTGACACAATATGGTTTGCTTTCAAATGTATAATAGCTGTAAGGGAATCAAGTCAAGATATATTACCATGTATTAGTCTGTTTGCCAACTGCAGTATCAATTAAAGGAGCAATCACAGGTACCAGCGCTCTAACAAGTTCAGGCTTTGGTTTTTCTGTCGAATCTGATGTTCCAGAAACAAGTGCTTCATGCTTAGCTAGTAACAGTTGCAAGTCATCATTCATTGCTAATCCCTGACATAACAATGACTCATCCCTGCAACATTAAATTCAGTGCTCAACCTCTTGCACATGAAAAAAGGATACAGCAACATAAACATCATCACATGCACAAGTAGTTTTGATATAAAATATATGCATCTCTTTTGCCTTAACAGGAAATTTTACAACTGAATTCAATTGATATTCTAAACTATCTTTTAATTGTTAAGGCTGGTTCAGTTGTTCTTCCATTGTTAAAAATGTTTGGATAATTTACAATGATATAAATACTTTTATTTGTTTCTCAAATAACAGCCACACAAGCAAATTGTTCAGCAGCTAAATTTTTTCTAATTGTAACAGTTCTATTAGGACTTATAGCATACTTCAAACAGTGGAGGAGACATGTGGTGTATTGAAAAATATCAAGTTTAAATCAAAACATACAACAAACTGATATGACAAATCAAGAAAGAAAATATTATAGTATCCAACATTTATGACTTTTGATGGTACAAGGAAGGGCATGCTATTAGGCATTGGAATGATACATAACGTTGCTATTATCTTGAATTAGAAACTCAGTAGATTTGGGATTATATCGGTGACAAATATGTTCACAGGTTAAATCAATCGAAAATTGATAGCAAGTCAGTCATGACAAATTTTCACCGTTAATCAGAGTAAAGCTAAGCACAGAGTCTGATATCAATGCACAAGGAACATGTTTCAGACCTCAATTTAAAACAATTAAATCATGCTTCCGATGCATTAACAAGGACAGTTAAAACCACTGGTTGAGAAGAAATTATAAGAAGAAATAGGATGTACATATCGAAATAACCATAAACACAGGACTATTAAATCAAATGCAATATCACTTACATCTTTTAGTGTGAGTATAATCTCATTGAGTATAAAGAAAAGTCTTTTTGTCCTCGTCCAGTATCTGCAAAAAATGCATAGGAAGGTAAGCATGAATTAAACTTAATACAACAAATTGTAGACTTGCTGCAGCGCATATCATTAAGAGATGATATTGATTGAGGGTAGTGCATCGAACTGAAACCACATAAATAACTGGAAAGTGCCCAAATTATATGATAATGTCTGAAAGCCACACAACAACAAAGATTAAGAGAATAACTTACCGATTATTGTCTGACGAACAAGCTCAAATGCCGCCCAATTATTAATAATTTGCAGATATTTGCAAACTAGGATTTTTGAGTTCGATTGGGAATCGCAGCAGCTTCAACAGATCCTTAGCATTTATCGACCTTATCTCCCAATTCATTTTAGTTAATATGCGTCCGCCGGAAGTACTAGCGGATTGAGTATAAGCAGGGCTAAGTGGGGGCAAAAGCGTCCGGAAAATTGATTAACCACGTCCGCTTCTAGCGGACGGCGTTATACCAATTCAAATCGCAGCCCTTCATGTTTTTAATGGACGATATAGATGTTATATGCCATTTTTTATTTTATAGCAAATACACATGGATCATTCATATATATATATATATATATATATATATATATATATATATATGGGATATGATCCATAACAAGTATTTGTTATGGATCAAAATTAGGCAAATACCATCATATCCATCCATTCCATAGATTAAGGGCGCAGATTAATTAGCCTTACACTAGTTCGTCTAGCGTATGCTGAAAATACATATAGCCCATACGTTAGTTCGAGTAGCGTAACTGAGAAAAAGGAATATTGAGACAAAATTGCCCTCGTCTTTACGCTAGTTCATACCTGCGATTGTTCAAACCCATTTCAACTGCGATTCTTCTTCAAACCCATTTCAACTGCGATTGAATGAGTAGCAATTTCAAATCCGCTACCTCCTGAGACTGCCCTGCGACTGTTGTTACGCCAGTTACTAATGCGATTTCAGTTCCTAAACCTATAAATTGCTGCGATTTTGAACCCTAAACATTTGCGAGCTTCTCTCCTTTTTCGTGCGATTCATCTGTCAAATCGTCAAAACCCTGCTGCGATTTCTGACCGATTGACCAGGTATTTTTGCTTTTGTATATTTCTTGAATACAATTTCTTCAATTAGTGTTGTTTTGATCTCTGATACTCCAAAAATTGGTTGAGCCCTTGTATACAAGCATTGACAGTTTTTCAAACACAGCCCTTGTAAACAGCCCTTGTATTCTCACTGCTTTGAAGCTCAAACCCTAGAATGTGAACTTGATTCTGCCACTTCAATGCCATTGTATATTTGTATTCTCACTGCTTGGTTATATTTTTTCATTTTGCTCATATCCATTTTTGATGGGAATTTTTATATATTATTTAATACTCGTCATTTTGATGAATGTGTAGGAAACATATGGATATTAATCCCGGACCTGCTAATCCTATTGTATTATGGGATCAAGAAAATCACGTATCGTCGGACTTATGGCAAAATATTGTCAGTGTATTAATGTATAACAACTTTCATTTTGTTAAACATTTGTTACAAATATTCATGTTGTGATGATTTATGTTTTTATGTTGTTGGACGTGTAGGATAGGGGTGTGCTAGAAATTTGTCAAATGTCTGCAAAATTAACTGAATGGAACTTGACTGAACAACAAGAATATTTGCTGGAACAAGTAGGTTTTGGTATATTTTGTCATCAAGCTATAGTGTCAAAGATTGATGCATCTCTTGTATTTGCTCTAGTTGAACGTTGGAGAAGTGAAACAAATACGTTTCACTTAAATTGTAGAGAGATTAGCATTTCTTTAGAGGACGTGGGATTTTTATTTGGGTTGCCCGTATTAGGAAAAGCCTTGACTTGCGGAGAATTAGAAAATCCCAAAAGTTATTTTATAAGGGTTTTTGGGCAACAAGTTGTAGTAGATGAGTGGGAACAATGCTATAAAAGGGGGGCATAAGTTTGCCCTGGTTAAGACAGAGATATGGTGAACTACCCGGTGATGCTACTCCAGATGATGTCGTAAAACACACTAAGGCATATCTGTTGTACTTGTGTGGCGCTATTTTGTTTCCAACCAAGTGTAAAAATGTTGTGCATCCTAGATATTTGTTGTTATTAGAAAGATTGGAAGACGTAGTTACATATGCTTGGGGGCAGCAGTTTTAGGGCATTTGTATAGGCGTTTGAATGAGGCTACTCGCAAAACAACAAAAAAATTCGCAGGTTGTGCAACCCTTCTTATGATGTGGGCTCATGAACGGTTCAACATTGGTCGTCCTACCCCTAAGCCTATATCCCAGAAGTTGATACCTAGAGCATTATCCTGGGCATACTCCTCTTTTGATCCTGATTCAAAACAATATTAGTGCCTTAAAAATCCACATCACCATCTTCTATTTTACCGAGGAGAGTTTGATAATATGTTGGAAACAGATGGGGATATGGCATCCATACCAGTTATTTGATAGACATTTGCTTGGGATTTTTTTGAGGCAAGGTTAGGTGGAGCCGCTCGTATACCATTGATACATTACGACATTGTTGAGTTCCAAATGCCTGACAGATTTATGAGGCAATTTGGATATTTGTAGTCGTATCCATCTAATGCTGAAAATATGGTGGAATTGCGGAAGGAACATAAATTATTTGAGAGAATAAATTTTGAAAATCATAGGGCCAACTATATTCGATTGTGGGATGCATACATGGAGAGTTTAGAAGGACAAGTGTTGGAGGCTTTTAAAAGATATATCTATCGAGGATTATATGACGTGGTATAAAGAAATTACTCGACGATTTGACGGATACACCATACTCGACCCTTTAGGCGTCGAGGGAAAATTATGAGCCACAGTATTCATTGACAATATGTGGTCAGTATATAATCGTAAGTTATTCAATTTATAATATTTATTAATGTTTTGTTTTAATAAACCGATCATCTTGTTTTGTATCTCAAGTGCTTTTTCTCGTATTTACGATAAATTTCTTGATACTCGTTGTCGATTCACATATTCATCGAACAAACTATTTCATTCTCTCACCCCGGATGTAGTTGTCATTCCCGCCGCAAAAAAATTCTTTGTGTACGCCTTGATCTATTTGTGCTTAACCTCATAAAGTGATTGGAGCCAATCATGATCATGCAGTTCGTAATCTATCATCAAATTTTTCCATCGCTCAAAATTTGCAACGGTCAAAGATTTATACACACAACTGTTAAAATCATGTTTAAATGTTGGGTACTGTTCATACAATGTATGTAATTTCTCTGAAAATTTATTGCTAATATGCCATGTACAAAGAGCATGGTGTGTTTCTGGCAGAACCTTAGCAATCGCATTGCTCATAACTTTGTCCTGATTAGTGATAATGGTAACCGGTGCCTTGTTGCTCATCGCTTTAAGCCAACTTTAAAAAGCCATACAAAAGTATCCTCTTTCGTCCTGAATCAATGCAAAACCAAACAAGATGGAGTGATAATGATGATTTACCCCGTGAACTAATAGCGGCAAGATAGAATACTTATTCGTTCGATAAGTTGTATCAAATGTCACTACATCCCCAAAATTTTTGTAAGCTATCATTGATCGATAATCTATCCACAAGATACATTCTATGCGATTATCTTCATCTCGTTTGATATCGTAAAAAAATAGAGGATTTTCCGCCGAGAGTTTTTTCAAGTACTGCAATGCTGCTTGGGCATCGTTTGAATCTATTGTGTCACGTCTTATATCTCGTACAACATTTCGAATATCCTTATCACTGAAACCGACATTTTTCACCCCTCCTCCTATTTCACTAAATACATTCATCATTTTATTTGGCCCAACTCCAACCCTTGTGAAAGTTCCGATTAAACTTCGAGCAACAGGAGTTATATTTTTCTGTGTTTGAATGAAATTTTTCTTGCTCGGAGTCACCAAATCATGATTGTGAGACAACTCAATTTTTGAAACTTTCCAAGTATCTTCTTTTTTTAGATGAACAACATATCCTGAAAATCATTTATCAATTTTGTTTCTACATCTTGCTCAATCAAATTAAATTTGAAAACTTAGAAATGAGGGGATTAGTTGCAACAATTAATAGTATATATATAAATTATTCATAATTTGTAAATGAAGATGCATAATATAATATTTGATAATAATTACCAATATGCATTAAAAGGGCAAATATAATAAAGAAAATATGCCTTTTAAAGAATTTAATTTTATAAACAAAAATTAGTGCCATCATATAAATAAAAAAATTAGGACATATAAGTATATATATATATATATATATATATATATATATATATATATATATTATCATATTAGCAAAACAATAGTTCACACATCACCTTTTTTTTTTGTGGGAATTGGTTCAAACTGCAAACACCCATAATTAGAGTTCTAAAACAAAACAATTTCACAGATATTTATCCTTGTAGAATAGCAAGTTTAGTAGGATACATACTCTGTATTTCATTGTGTATATATAGAAAGGAAAGGATTGAGCTTCTTCTTTGTGATTGATAAAGTAATACAATATCGTAGTATTGTATTCGAGAAAAGATTGAAGAAACTAAAAAGAAAATTGCGCGATCAAAGAGATTCTTTTCAAGTTCGTAATAGCGATTGAATTAATCATTCTCGCCATGTGAACATTCAAGAATTGCGATTGGTTTTTTTTCTTTGTTGCGCCAGATTCGTGAAGAAGATGTCGATGTAAAGTTTTAATTCTATGATCATAGCTACAGGAAAGGATGATGAGGGAAAGGATACTATATTAAAAAGTAATAAAGCCTACTATCTAGCTCATGATTATACTGCCACTTTCTAATTACGCCACTTTCATGAATGATGTGCAGTACTATCTAGATTCCTTTTTTATTATTATTATTAATGCAGGTATTATCATCCTGCAAACTAGAATTAGGGAGAACAATGACGTTTTTTTTTCTTTCACTGTGACGTTTTTTTTTTGATGCAGGTTCAATTTTTTTTTTAATACTAAATAATGATAATGCAACCTGCAAAAGCAAATCCACAAACGTGATGGATTTTATTTTATTTTTTAAAAAAAAATATATAAAAGAAAGACTTACTTTTAAGGAACTTCAAGCGGCACTTCGTCCCGATCAATCAAACAACAAATCAAGCAAGTTACCCTACTTGGACCATCTTGGGCGGGAGAACCCTAGTAGGGGCCGAATTCCAGGATGGTTGAACCTTAGGAGGCCGAATCTCAACGTGGTCGAATCCCGAGGTGACCGAACCCTAGAGGGTTTTTCGTTGTTTGATAATTTTGATCCTTTTTTTTTCTAGGTGTCCTTAATCTTCTCCTTTTCCGGGCTAAATCTTCTTATTCAAGTTTAGACTTTTTCGCGCAGGACATTATCAAAAAGAGATTGTTTTCAAGGTGACCTCATTTGTTCGGTATTCATAATTTCTCTTTTACCATGGTAAGTACTATATTTCGAATGTTTTCCACTTCATTTTCTTGTTTCATAGAATTCTTATATTAAATCCCCCTTGTTGTAGGCCAACTCTGATGAACGTTCTGTGACGCCCCCAAAATTGGTCCATTCCATCCAACCCATTCTGAGTCGCCAAATACATGGTACAGAAAACAACTACAACTTTATTACAACAATTGTCGTGCAAAATACAACAACACATATGTTGTGAGTTTTAATACCAACTATGACTCATGTCCCAACTATGGACAGAACCTCACAGTGATACCTTACATAAAAGTATAGTCGAAAACTGTTTTAAAAATTCGAATCTTTGGGAAGTGCTCAAGGAAACCTTCGTACATGGGAGGTCATGCTTCTAGGTTATGATAGATATCATATGGCCACGTAATTATCCTTGGTCAATTTAATAGACCCCAAAGAAAAACGAGAAGATTACTATCATATTCTTCCCAATGGTGAGTCTTCTCTTGACATATCATTATCTCCACTGCCTCTAATTGGGTATTATACTCCAAACAAACACCAAAATTATATAGGTAGTGCTTGTAAATATACTCAAAGAAGTGGATGAGTACAACCACGTCTTATGATGATGACACGAGGTTGTATGTCATTAGACATCTTGTATGATAGTGTCAAAAACACCCTTCCAAGTTAAATTCACCTCACCTCAACATCTATAGACCACCGTTCTATTCCCCGTTATTCCCTCGCTTGTCCCAAATTTACACTTTTATTACCCGAAAGGAATTGTGAAGCAAAAGGGTGAGCACAACTAGCTCGATAAAGAATATCATGACTAAAGATAAATAAATTATCAATAGCCTTCAACAAGTAATAAATCGTAGATTTAGAACATATGGTAGATGATAAAACTTTTCAACCATAGTTGCAGCGTGAATGAGCAATCCATTAGAAGAGTCGAATAGACCATAAAGTCTATTATCTTCTCCATGTTAAAAGTCCACTAACAATGTTTTATCCTCGTAACATCAATCAACAATTCATGTCCACAATCACATGTATAACTTCATAATCGTAATTGTAGTTCTAAATTCCTTTTCTCATCCAGACAAAGATAATTTTCATCACCAAACATCAAAGATCATGGTTATACCAAATCACGATTCATGTTCATAATCATACTAATAAATTCATCTTTGCACTACGGGCCAAAGATATTCATCAATGCACCATCTTTGCACTACATGCCAAAGATATTCATCGAAATCATTCATCTTTGCACTACGGGCCAAAGATATCCATCAATAAGTCATCTTTGCCAAAGATATTCATATCTCAAAGAAATATATAATCATTTCGAATTTATATAAACAATAATTATAACCATGTTGATCAATTCACCTTTCAGACTTAAGCTAAAGATACTCAATTATAAATTCAATGGTCATGATCATACCGGTCACAATTCAACTTTTCACTACTGGCCAAAGAGAACCCTAGTCATGATCATACTAATAATCTACCCATCTTTACACTCTAATGAAAGAAAATTTCAACATCAGGGTTATAAAAATGTTATATATGATAATAAAATCAATATAATCAATACATAGTTTTAATCTCCAGAGTAATATTCATAAATCAACTATAATTTATTTAGAAAAAGAAAATAATTTTGTAGTGAATAGTACCCGTGAATAGTAACTTGTGAATAGTAACTCATGAATAGTAACCCGTCGTGAATAGTAATTCATGAATAGTAAATCGTGAATAGTAACTCGTGAATAGTAACTCATGAATAGTAACTCGTGAATAGTAACTCATGAATAGTAACCCCGACATGAAAAAGTTCCAAATTTGATAAAAATTTTCAACCAATATTTCAAAGATAATGATATGAAGAAATAATATCATTTTTGAATAAAATAACATCCCTTACTATCCCTTACCTCAAAAGAGTAAGACTTACGATTGGAATAACGCCGAAACGAACTTACCGTAGATATAGAAACACTCAAGATATCAAAATACTCACAAGAATACACTCGATAATATAGAGAGAAATAGAGAAAACTTCAGGCTTCGGTGTGATTTTCAATTCTAACCCAAGACCTATTTATAGGAAATTGCTTAGAACACCAAAGCGTAAAATTTAATAAATTAATAATATAATTATAAAATTTTCTTACGCACACCCAAGAAATCTGAATTCAAAGATCTAATATGTGCAAGTGGGGCCCACCCACTTGTTAAAAAACGTTTTCTTTTAAAAATTATTTAAAACTTCAAAATCAATTATTCGGAACTTCGATAATTCATAATAAATAGCCTTTTATCGTAATATTCGAATCTCACAAATTTTATAGGAAATTCAATTTCTACAACTGCAGAAGAAAGTTTTTCCAAATTCAAGCAGAAATTGACCGAAATCCATAAGCGGACGATTTTACATGCTATAATCAAATTTCAGTCAAGAAATGGGCTCACAGACATGTTTAACATGTTTTAAACAACTTTTGCAACAAAAATACTCTTCATCCTCATATATTCATATATCCCACATTCATTATAAAAATATCACCATTATTATATTATAATAATATAATAAAATATTATTTTATCGAGAAAAGATAAAATATCGATTTTCAACAATTGTCACTTTAAAATTTTCTCCATCTATATCCACATAAAATGAATATTTTTTTCCTCATCATATAAATCAATAATTAATTATTCACAAATAATATTACGTAATCAATAATAATGACGAGCAGGTTCCCAATAAAGATTTCTCTTTCTTTGGCCGCAATTAGATGATCAAACCTCTCTTTATGCGAACTTTCTAGACATTGCCAATAATGTTATCTAATAATATTATTAGGATAATATGAATTATTGCTTCGATAATGGAAAATCTTGTGTAGTGACAATTATTAAAACAACGGTAATATAAAATATCAACGCAAGCAATTATTGAATCAATAAAAATCTTTGAGCAGATAATTATCGTAACAATTATTGAGTAGTGCCTTCTTACGTAAGAATCAATAATTGGTGTAATACCGTGTGTTATCGCTGGCAACAACGCCAGACATCAGTATTTTAACCACCGGGTATTACAACAGTATTAACGGTAATAATTACGCCGTTATTTAAAAAACTCCCTTTTGTCGTTTTCTTCATCAAACGGCTTATTACATTATGGGGCCCATAAATGGTCGCTACCTGGTCAAATTTAATATTCCCCGACGTAAAAGAATATTTTATAACCACTGCTTATTTTAAAAAAATTCATATATCACCCTTAACTTTAAATTTTTATCAATTTAACCATTCACTGAATAGTAATTATAAGAAAAATTGAATACTTTTATTTCATAAAATTCGGGGTCTTACACGTTTTGCAGACCCGAAAACTACTAAGGAAATCCCCTTTATTAGTGAGTGGGGAAAAGCTCCCTTCTTTGGGCCTTTTGACGATTTTTGGGAACGAACGAAGAATTTTGATCTTGCCACTTTTTATCCACCTGATAAAGGGGGTGTATTTCTATATGCTGTAGCTAGTGAAAGTGCGGATAGCTTTCCCTGCTCTGCTCATATTCTCCGCATGTGTATCGAAAAAAGAGTATCCTTTTCGGCCTGTTCGCTTCTCGTCCGACTCATCTAAGCGCCTTCGTGGATGGCAACTTGGATCGATGAGATCCTCCTGAATCCCGATTATGTGAAGTTGTTGGACAAAGTCGGGATTCTGCGTCAGTGTTTAACTATGTAGAGATCTTCGTATCAGCAGGACTACGACGCCCTTTACTTTATTGATTTCACGTTGTGCTCTTCTACATGTACATTTGTCACCGCTTGGGGGGAGTTCACCCCTACTCTAGAGGATGTCTATGCCATTTACCAGTAATTCTTTCTTCTATTTTGTATATTCATCCTCATTTTTTTCTTGGGTTATGTATTTATTTTGAACTATATCTTATAGCCTTTCCTCCGCTTGACTTCTTGTGGTTCATCCAAAGATGTCCTCTAGGGATACCGAATGTGTTGCGTATTTGACAGAAGCTTTCAAGCGGGCTTCCAATTACACCATGAGTTTTGTACCGGGTTCAAAGTCGATACAAAATTTAATATCGTGCTTTGGAGTAAGCCAAGAAATTCTTCGTAAAATACGTCAGAAAAATCAATAACAACAGAATATTATTCAAATCGACGTGTCTTTATTCAAATCCATAACATGGACTAAGAAAATTTGACATCCGTAATAAACGAATGACTTCATGGCTTGATATGAAAATGTTTGACTACAATGGTTTGATTGCTTGAATTCGAATAACAAGGTTGCTTAGGAATATGAAAACTAACAACCTTAAGAAAATAATCAATTTCGGCATGATGAGTAGTTAACCTTAAAATCACATCAAAACAAATATCTCTATAGAAATAAGGTTAACTGTGTAATGTGATAGTGCCTGACTGAATCAAGCAAGATTTATAAACAGTGGATGTGATGAAAGTTTCTCTAACTGAGTTTCCACAGATAAGTCAAAGTCTAATTTCTCCTGAGTCAAGTTTAAACGTTGAGCGCAAGTAAGAGATAAAGAATGGGTAGAACCGATATCTAGTAAGGTATATACTTCGCAAGAATTTATAATTGACTAACCCGTGCTAACGTTCGGGTTCCTTCAGATTTTGACCGGCCACGCGACAAACGCTTCTTCCAGGAATCGTTGACTTTGACTTTTTTTCGGGACGATCTTTTTGAGTCACAATCCCCATCGAACTAGGTTTCGCTATCGCATAATCTCGAAGCGATATGTCCTTCCTTTCCACAACTATAAGATACCTTAAACCGTTGTGGGCAGGTTTCAATGATATGTCCTCTTTCCCAAGATTTGTAACATACTGACCGGTGGTCGTTCTCCTCCCTTAAAACTAGTTCTTCATCGGCGCCGACGCCTTCACATGGTCGTTGTTGAATCTCCTCTTTTAAAATCTCCTCCCGACTCGCTTCTTCTATTTTCATGGCCACGATTACCACCAGAGAGTGGTTACCGCTTTGTATCAGATCTTCTTTCTCCATTTGGTTATCGTTATTTCGATGATCGCTATCTTCTTGATGATGATCCTGGTTATGGTCCCTCGGTTGAACGTACTCGTTATCTCGCCTAACAACCGAGCCTCGCTGACAACATCCTGTCCCGAATAGAGAAAATTTATGAGAAATGAGATACCGACGTATGTAGGGTTTCAAACCTCTCGTAAACATCCGTCCATACGTTCCTCATTCTCCACCAAATGAGGTGCAAACTCGATAACTCGCGAACTTCGCCTCGTCTTTGGGACACCGCCATGTTATTTCGCTTCTAGTCTAATAAACTCCACTTCCTTCATACGACGAATACTTTCAGGAAGTACTTGTCATTGAACTGCTTTCAAATGTCTCCCGTGACATCGCCGAGTGCATTTGGATGGTACGCTTCATGCAATTCCCACCAAAGAATCGCCTCGCCATTTAAACATAAAGGTGGCGAATGGAACTTTCGTTCCTCCGCATCCCAAGACATCGAATATCTTGTAATTTGTTTCGACCCACGCCTCGCTTTAATCCGGATCCGGCTTCTGCACTCGGTGGTCCCAACTCTTTTCAACCGCTGTTGTGACCACTCGTGAATCGCTATCATTTCTCCTCTGATTTGAACACGAGTCTCCCTCGCCCTGATTTTTGCATGAACTGCAAAAAAAGCTTCTAAACATCCTCGCTCATCATCTCGCCGTTGGTGTTGTTTGGGAGGAACATTGCCACTGTCAGACGCTCTCCTCGCTGTCCTCAGCATCTCCAGCGGTC
Source organism: Panax quinquefolius (assembly GCA_020205615.1). Classification (NCBI taxonomy): domain Eukaryota; kingdom Viridiplantae; phylum Streptophyta; class Magnoliopsida; order Apiales; family Araliaceae; genus Panax; species Panax quinquefolius. The sequence goes on along the minus strand of CM035169.1, from coordinate 46,079,273 downwards.
GACATTCGTGAAATATCCCTAAGCTCGAGTCGCCAAAATAGGTATACACACAACACCCATTCGAGTCGCCAAATACATGGTACGTAAACAACTACAACTTTATTATTACAACAAGAAACTGTGAGTTTGAATACAAATATTATCTTCTAGATAATATCTATACTCAAATAAATCCTCATCACATTTATTGATACATTATTTTACAAAAATGGTGAGGACTACTAAACAATCCTTTCTAAAACCTTCATTCCATACCCCGACTAATACTCGCTTACATTCTCGCCTCCCCGAGAAGAAAAATGGAACAACAAGGAAAAGGGTGAGCTCAACTAGCACAAGAAGAATATTACGACTAAGATAATATACAACAAATTATCGTTAGTCTTCAACAGGAAAAATCTGATGTAATACAAATAAACAAGTTTCAGATCAATATTCGCAATGAAATAATAATTCATGTAAGAGTTACGAGAGAATGAAATCTACTATAATCTATGAATTTAATACCCATCATCAATATTTTATCCTCGTAACATCAATCAATATACATCCGAATCAAATATTCATCTTTGCACTACAGCCAAAGATATTCATCACCGGGTCATGTTCATTTAAACACTGCTCATCTTTGCACTACAGCCAAAGATATTCATCGAAATCATTCATCTCAACACTGCTCATCTTTGCACCACAGCCAAAGATATTCTTAAGAAATCATTCATCTTTGCACCACAAAAGCCAAAGATATTCCATAATATCATCATTTAAGACCGAGGATGATGAAAAATTTTTTAAAGAAACGAATCCAAAGGAAACAAAATGACAAGGATTAAGGATTAAGGATTCGTTTGGTTTTATCCACGCCCAAAAAATACCTCAAAAATAATCATAGTGGTGTAAAATTCAAGAATGATCAAAACATGGATACAATCGAAAGTTAGTATCCGTAATAGATGTTTTGGACGAAAAGAAGAAATTTTATTTTTCTATGAATAAGACCAGATACATGAATAGTGTCAGATACGTGAATAAGGGCCAGATACGTGAATAGTAACTCCGACACCAAAAGATAGAAATTCCACAAAAACATCTTCACGCTTCATGAATAGTACTCGTGAATTAATCGTGAATAGTAACTCATGAATAAGAATCGTGAATAGTAACTCATGAATAGAATCATGAATAATAAGAATCGTGAATAAGAACTCATGAATAAGAATCTCGTGAATAAGAACTCATGAATAAGAACTCATGAATAGTAACCCCGACATGAAAAAGTTCCAAATTTGATAAAACTTCAGATCAACATTTCAAAGATAATGATATCAAGAAATAATATCATTACAAAAAAAATAATATCCCTTACTCGAAAGATCAAGATTTACTTGTAATACCGTATAAGGTCAAGGAACTTGCAGACCGCCTAGCAATACTCAAAGTATACTCAAAATACTCACAAGAATACGCCAAAATATCGAGAGAGAAATAGAGAAAACTTCAGCTTCGGTGTGATTTTCAATTCTAACCCAAGACCCTATTTATAGTGAAAACGCTAGAACACCAAAGCGTAAAATTTAATATAATATTAATATAATTATACAAATTTTCCTTAGCCCACCTTTTTTTGGTCAAAACACCAGCCACACATGTTAATGATGTCCAAAAAAATACAAAAACGTTTTTCTTAACAAAAATAATTTAAACTCCCAAAAATCAATTATTTTGAGCTTCTAACTTCAATAATTCATAATAAATAGCCCTTTCATCAGAAAATTCGAATCTCATGAGTTTTTATAGGAAATTCAATTTCTACAACTTTGCAGAAGAAAGTTTTTCCAAATTCCAAACAAAATCGAATCAAATCCACAAACCAAGCGATTTTATGTGCTATAATCAAATTTTCACCAATAATTGGTCCACCAACACACAAAACATGTGTTAAACATTTAATGCCACAAAAATACTCTTCCTCCTCATATACTCATATATCCCACATTCATTGTAAAAATATCACCGCTAATATATTATTAAAATAATATATTTAAATGAATTATTTTATCGTAAAAAGATAAAATATTAATTTTCAACAATTGTCATTTTAAAAATTTTCTCCATCTATATCCACATAAAATCAATATTTTCCTCATCATATAAATCAATAATTAATTATTCACAAATAATATTACGTAATCACAATATCGACAACCGTGCAGCTCCTCAGAAAGAGGGGCTTTCCAATAAGAATTTCTTCATCGGGCGCGCAATTAGATGACCAAACCTCTCCTTAGATGTAACTTTCTAGACATTGCCAATAATGTTATCTAATAATATTATTCAGATAATATGAATTATCGCTTCGATAATGAAAGATACCGTCAGTAATGACAATTATCAAACAACAAGAATATAAAATATCAACGCAAAGAATTATTAACTCAATAAAATATCGAATAAAGAATTATCGTAACCATTATCGAGTAGTGCCTTCACGTAAGAATCAATAATTGGTGCAATACCGTGTGCTACATCGCTCAACAACGCATTAGTGTGTTTTAACCACCGGTATTCCAACAAGATAATCTAAGAATAACTACGCCTGCTATTTAAAAACAACTTATATTTGTCGCTTTTTTTCATCCAATCGCTTCACATGGGCCTCACACATGGTCGCTACCGTCGCATTTAATATTCCCGACAAGACATTTAATATTCCACGCACCAAACTAATATTCCCCTAACAACAATGAATATTTTATAACCACTTGCTTATTTTGAAATATTTGCATGATTTAACCCTTAACTATCCACATTAATCAAATCAACCCTTACTATTTCAAAATAAAAATAAAGGAAATTCTTTTATTTAAAAATTTTGGTCTTACAACCTCCCTCCTTATGAAATTTCGCCTCTAAATCGACGACGACGGTGTTTCAAAAGGTGAGGATACCTCGCTTTCATTTTCGCTTCCAATTCCCGTGTCATTTCTATAGCATGATTCCTCCACAAAACTTTAACTTGTGGTATAACCTTTGGCAGTAGGATACTCCTTCCTATCCAAAATCTTCGACAGTACCTCCTCATACGTTAAGTCTTTCTGGCTATCTCGTCCCGGTTCTAACTCAATAACGTGGTTCGGTCTTTCACATATTTATTTAAGTATGATATGTGAAACACATTATGAACACGAGACATACTTTGAGGTAACGCAAGTCTATAGCTACATTTCCTACTTGGCCAAGAATTTGAAATGGACCGATAAATCGTGGATCGAGCTTTCTCTCTTCCCAAATCTTGTAACTCCCTTCCATGGAGAAACTCGCAACAATACATGATCCCCTACACTAAATTCCACGCCCTTTCGATGAAGATTCGATAACTCTTTTGTCGATCTTGTGCCGCTTCAGACACGCTTGTTTAATCATTAGTCATACGTATTAACTCCTGGTCCCAACAATGTTGCTTCACCCACCTCATCCCAACATATCGAGAACGACATTTTGTCCATATAATGCTTCGAATGGAACCATGCCTATATTTGTTTAATAACTATTGTCAGATGAGAATTCCACCAATGGCAAGTACTTATCCCAACTTCCTTTGAAATCTAGGACACGTAGTTTTAATATATCTTCAAGAGTTTCGAGTAGTCCTTTTCGATCATTTTCATCCGCTTGAGGATGGTATGCCAAACCGAATCAGAAATTGCGTCTATAGCTTTTCACAAACTAACCCAAAATCATGAAGTGAATCTTGGGTCACGATCTAAAACTATGGATATTGGCATGCCATGCAATCTCACAACTTCATTTACGACATATATAGAAAGACGCTCAAGGAATAAGTCTCTCAGACGAGCAAGAAATGAGCAGACTTGGTTAATCTATCAACAATAACCCAAATCGCATCTATGCCTTGAGAAACCTGGGAAGATTAGTAATGAAATTGTGGTAATGTGTTCCCACTTCCATTCCGGAATCTCAAGTGGTTGCAATTAACCCTTAGGTACAAGATGTCTCCGCCTTTACACGCTGGCAAGTTAAACACATCGAGATAAACTTTGCAATCTCTCTCTTCATATTGTTCCACCAAAATGTATGTCAAGATCATAATACATTTTGTTACTTCCTGTGATGGATTGCAAACAATGTGTGTGTGCCTCCATCATAATCTTACGCTTCAAATCAAAATCATTAGGAACACAAAGTCTAGAGTGGACTCAAGTATTCCTTCTTCATCAATTCTCGCTCCTAATAGCTCCTTCAGTTCTTTCTTTACTCACGATCGCCCGGCCTGGCTCGAGCAACCTTAACTTTTTTCTATTAAAGTTGGCTCTACATGCAGATACTTGACATCATCGCACTCGCTCCTCAAGATATGATCTTCTACTCAACGCGCCGCCTACCACGCTCGCTTTTCCAAGATGGTATGGTTCGTAATGTGTAATAAATGAGTCTCTCTCGAAGTTCTTGGAAAGCTCTTCCCACATTCCTCGCTCCATTCGAATTTTGTATCTCTACGAGTCACCAAGTTAATGGAATAATGATTCGAGAATATCCTTCAACGAATCTCCGATAATAACCAACTAAGCCTAGAAAGCTACGATTTCGATAATCGACTTAGTTGTTCTCAACCGTGACTCATATCCCAATCTTGGATAAGACGTCACAATGACACCTATCGCTTTATTATCGCATCTAATACGACGCCCCTACATGCAGAGAGTCTCGCTTAGTGAATTCCACAAAGGAAGTCACAAGATAAAGGCTCAGTACCAAATTTATAGTTGAATTTTTAACTCCTCAAGTTCAATAGAGCCATTCGACATGAGATTTTAGAAATGAGTTTTGTAACCGGTTCAAAGTCGATACAAAATTTAATATCAAAGCTTTTGGGAGTAAGCCAAGAAATTCTTCGTAAAATACGCCAGAAAAATCAATAACAACAGAATATTATTCAAATCGACGTGTCTTTATTCAAATCCATAACATGGACTAAGAAAATTTGACATCCGTAATAAACGAATGACTTCATGGCTTGATATGAAAATGTTTGACTACAATGGTTTGATTGCTTGAATTCAATAATGTGTTGCTTAGAATATGAAAACTAACAACCTTAAGTAAAATAATCAATTTGGCATGATGAGTAGTTAACCTTAAAATCACATCAAAACAAATATCTCTATAGAAATAAGGTTAATGTGTAATGTGATAGTGCCAACCTCGAATCAAGCAAGATTTATAAAAATGTGGATGTGATGAAAGTTTCTCCTAACGGAGTTTCCACAGACAGTCAAAGTCTAATTTCTCCTGAGTCAAGTTTAAACGCTGAGCGCAAGTAAGAGAGATAAAAGAATGGGTAGAACCGATATCTAGTAAGGTATATACTTCGCAAGAATTTATAATCGACTAACCTGCTAACTTCGTCGTTCTTGATTTTGACCGGCCACGACAAACGCTTCTTCCCTAATCGCTGACTTTGACTTTTTCCGGGACATCCTTTTCGAGTCACCGTCCCTCATCGAACTAGGTTTCATATCGCATAATCTCGAGCGATATGTCCTTCCTTTCCACAACTATAGCATACCTTAAACTGCTAGGCAATGCCAATGATATGTCCCTCTTTCCAGATTTGTAACATATAACCTAAGTGGTCGCTTCTCTCCCTTAAAACTAGTTGCTCATAGTGGGCGCCGACGCCTTCACATGGTCGTTGTTGAATCTCCTCTCTTTAAAATCTCCTCCCGACTCGCTTCTTCTATTTTCACGGCCACGATTACCACCAGAGTGGTTACCGCTTCATTTCAGATTCTTCTTTTCTCCACCGGTTATCGTTATTCGACGATCGCTATCTTCTCAGATGATCTCGGTTATGGTCCCTCAATGAACGTACTCGTTATCTCGCCTAACAATCGAGCCCCGCTGACAACATCCAATAGAGAGAAAATTTATGAGAAATGAGATATCGACGACGTCGGGTTTCAAACCTCTCGTAAACATCCGCCATACACGCTCCTCATTCTCCACCAAATGAGGTGCAAACTCGATAACTCCGCTAACTTCGCTCGATCGACACCGCCATGTTATTTCGCTTCTAGTCTAATAAACTCCACTTCCTTCATACGATTTAATACTTTCGTGGAAGTATTGTTATTGAACTGCTTTCAAACGCTCCCACGACACGCCGAAAAGTAATGGATGGGTACGCCTCACGATTCCCACCAAGAATCGCTTCGCCATTTTAACATAAAGGTGGCGAATGGAACTTTCTCGTTTCTCCGCATCCCAAGACATCGAATATCTTGGTAATTTGTTCGACCCACGCCTCCGCCTTTAATCGGATCCGCTTCCCCTGCACTCGTGGTCCCAACTTTTCGAATCGCTGGGTCGTGACCACCGTGAATTGCTATCATTTCTCCTCAGATTTTGAACACGAAGTCTCCTCGTTCGATTTTGTATGAATCGCAAAAAGCTTCTAAACATCCCTCGCTCATCATCTCGCCATGGTGTTGTTCACAGAGGAACATTGCCACTGTCAGACGCTCTCCTCGTCAGGAAAGACAGCATCTCCACGGCCTCATTTACTCCATCATAATATTCTCACCGACATTCTCAAACATCATCATAAAATAAGGGTTAATTAAGGAAATCAATATATCACATAATATCCCTATATAATCGACCAACTAACAAATAAGCTAGTAGACACACTAGCCAAGGATTTACTCGCCTCCCTCCTAGTTCTATTCCCCGATCTCCGCCAGTAGATCATATCCTAAGCTCGACATTAACCGTGACGCCCCAAAATAGGTATACACAACACCCATTCCGAAAGTCGCCAAATACATGGTACGTAAACAACTACAACTTTTATTATTACAACAAGAAATCGTGAGTTTGAATACAAATATTATCTTCTAGATAATATCTATACTCAAATAAATCCTCATCACATTTATTGATACATTATTTTACAAAAATGGTGAGGACTACTAAACAACTCTCTCTAAAACCTTCATTCCATACCCCGACCAAGTACTCGCTACATTCTCGCCTCCCCGAGAAGAAAAATGGAACAACAAGGAAAAGGGTGAGCTCAACTAGCCCAAGAAGAATATTATGACTAAGATAATATACAACAAATTATCGTTAGTCTTCAACAGGAAAACTGAGAATACAATAGACAACAAGTTTCAGATCAATATTCGCAGAATGAAATAATAATTCATGTAAGAGTTACGTAGAGAATGAAATCTACTATAATCTATGAATTTAATAACCATCATCAATATTTTATCCTCGTAACATCAATCAATATACATCCGAATCAAATATTCATCTTTGCACTATGTGCCAAAGATATTCATCATTGGTCATGTTCATTTAAACACTGCTCATCTTTGCACTACGTGCCAAAGATATATTCATGTTCATCTCAAATCATTCATCTTTGCACCACGTGCCAAAGATATTCTTAAGAAATCATTCATCTGCACTACAAAAGCCAAAGATATTCAATAATATCATCATTTAAGATCGAGGATGATGAAAAATTTTTAAAGAAACTAATCCAAAGGAAACAAAATGACAAGGATTAAGGATTAAGGATTCAGACTTGGTTTTATCCACGCCCAAAAATACCTCAAAAATAATCATAGTGGTGTAAAATTCAAGAATGATCAAAACATGGATACAATCAAAGTTAGTATCCGTATTAGATATTTGGACTTAAAAGAAGAAATTTTATTTTTCTTGAATAAGACCAGATACGTGAATAGTGTCAGATATACGTGAATAAAGGCCGATACGTGAATAGTAATCCGACACCAAAAGATAGAAATTCCACAAAAAATCTTCTTCACGTACTTTATTTAATGAATAAGACTCGTGAATAAGAATCGTGAATAAGAATCGAATAATGAATAAGAACTCGTGAATAAGAACTCATAGTAACTCATGAAAGAACTCATGAATAGTAAACCCGATATGAAAAAGTTCCAAATTTGATAAAAACTTCAGATCAACATTTCAAAGATAATGATATTGAAGAAATAATATCATTACAAAAAAAATAATATCCCTTACCTCGAAAGATCAAGATTTCTACTTGAATACCGAGATGTATAAGGTCAAGGGAACTTCAAACCGCCTAGCAATACTCAAAGTATACTCAAAATACTCACAAGAATACGCCAAAATATCGAGAGAGAAATAGAGAGAAAACTTCAGCTTTCGTGTGATTTTCAATTCTAACCCAAGACCCTATTTATAGAAAATGCTAGAACACCAAAGCGTAAAATTTAATATAATATTAATATAATTATACAAATTTTCCTTAGCCCACCTTTTGGTCAAAACACCAGCCACACATGTTAATGATGTCCAAAAAATACAAAAACGTTTTTCTTAAAAAAAATAATTTAAACTCCCAAAATCAAATATTTTGAGAGCTTCTAACTTCAATAATTCATAATAAATAGCCCTTTCATCAGAAAATTCGAATCTCATGAGTTTTTATAGGAAATTCAATTTCTACAACTTTGCAGAAGAAAGTTTTTCCAAATTCCAAACAAAAATCGACCAAATCCACAAACCAAGCGATTTTTGAAAGCTATAATCAAATTTCTACTAATAATCAGGTCCACCAACACACAAAACATGTGTTAAACATTTAATGCCACACAAAAATACTCTTCCTCCTCATATACTCATATATCCCACATTCATTGTAAAATATCACCGCTAATATATTATTAAAATAATATATTTAAATGAATTATTTTATCGTAAAAGATAAAATATTAATTTTCAACAATTGTCATTTTAAAAATTTTCCATCTATATCCACATAAAATCAATATTTTCCTCATCATATAAATCAATAATTAATTATTCACAAATAATATTACATGTAATCACAATATCGACAACCTGTGCAGCCTCCCAGAAGAGGGGCTTTCCAATAAGAATTTCTTTCATCGCCGCAATTAGATGGACCAAACCTCTCCTTATGTAACTTTCTAGACATTGCCAATAATGTTATCTAATAATATTATTCAGATAATATGAATTATTGCTTCGATAATGAAAGATCGTCGTAATGACAATTATCAAACAACAAAGAATATAAAATATCAACGCAAAGAATTATTAACTCAATAAAATATCGAATAAAGAATTATCAGAACCATTATCGAGTAGTGCCTTCACGTAAGAATCAATAATTGGTGCAATACCGCAGTGCTATCGCTCAACAACGCCAGATTAGTGTGTTTTAACCACCGGTATTCCAACAAAGATTAACTAAGAATAACTACGCCGCTATTTAAAAACAACTTATATTTGCTGCTTTTTCATCCAATCGCTCGCTCACATGGGCCCACACACGGTCGCTACCGTCGCATTTAATATTCCCGACAAGCATTTAATATTCCACGCACCAAACTAATATTCCCCGACAACAATGAATATTTTATAACCACTGCTTATTTTGAAATATTTTCATGTATTTAACCCTTAACTATCCACATTAATCAAATCAACCTTACTATTTCAAAATAAAGGAAATTCCTTTTATTTAAAAAATTTCGG